>JXPG01020797.1:0-15004 GCA_001015175.1 Megaselia abdita
CATTACGATTTTTGAGTTGGTCACCCTAACGATCTTGACTTCTTATTTAAAAGCCCTCATCACAAATGTTTTCTAATCTTTTCTTTATTTTCAACGTCAGTTTCTAACAGTTGGCCTTGGTGATTCTCACTTTTGACTATGTATTTCTTTAAGAAAAGCTTGTTACTAGATTCCTGAAAACAATAAAATATAAATGCTATTTCTTTAAATGCTTTGATTGGACTTTATGATATCAATGGTTTCTTTTTTATGATATCAAAGCTTTTCTTCTATCATAGTAAATTGATATAATATTTGATTTTTGAACTTCATATAAACAGATCAAAATGAATGTGAAATGATTGATTCACCCTGTGGAGAGAATGCTTTTTGCACTGATACCGTTGGAAGTTTTACTTGTACTTGCCTCCAAGAATATAGTGGTGATCCCTTCAAAGGATGCGTTGATATTAATGAATGTGATGTATTAGAACATCCGTGTGGAGATTCAGCTATTTGTGAGAATACACTACCTGGATATACATGTAAATGCCCCCAAGGATTTCAAGGAAAACCTGACCCAAAAGTTGCATGCGTGCAAGTTGATGTGAATATAATGTGTCAAACCAACTTCGATTGTGCAAATAATGCGGAATGTATTGAAAATCAATGCTTCTGTTTGGATGGTTTCGAACCAATCGGCTCCAATTGCATTGATGTGGATGAATGCCGGACTCACGAAGATTTGTGCGGAGCCCATTCTGTATGCATTAATACTCCAGGATCTTTTATGTGCAACTGTGAGAATGGGTATGTAGGAGAACCCCCTAGATCAGCATGTAAGGAACCTTGTGCAGATGTTAAGTGCGGAAATCATGCTTTTTGCAAAGCGGATGCAGCTGAGGCTTATTGCATATGTGATGAAGGTTGGTCATTCAATCCAAACAATATTTCAGCCGGTTGTGTGGATATCAATGAATGTGAATCGGCATCAGCAAAATGTGGTTTAAATGCTATTTGCGAGAATGAGCTAGGTAGCTTTAATTGTAAATGTCCATCAGGTTATTCGGGAGACCCAAAAACTAAATGCGAAATTGAAGATCTGTGCTCAAAGAATAAATGTGGAATTGGTGCTGTTTGTGAAAACACATCGATGGGATATAATTGTGTATGCCCTGATGGCTCAATACCGGATCCCACTCCGTTCATTCAGTGCTCTTCGATATTGAAGTGCATTGAAAATAAAGACTGTCCAGGAAATAGCATTTGTAATGAGAACAAACAGTGCTTGTGTCCAAGTCCTAACATTGGAAATGATTGCCGTCATCCATGTGAATATTTATCATGTGGAATAAATTCCGAATGTGTTTTGATCAATGGTAGATCACAATGTCAATGTTTGGAAGGATTTAATGGAAACAATGGAAAAGATTGTGTAGATGTCGATGAGTGTCGAAGTAAGCCTTGCTCTCAAAACGCTCTTTGTGTGAACATACCAGGAAAATATGAATGTCAGTGCCCCAATGGTTATATTGGCGATGCTTATGAAAATGACTGTTCGAAAACGGCACAAGATATATCGTGTGCTAATAACACACCTTGTCCATATGGCGAAGAATGTAAAGTTGACACGTTCTCAAAACAAAGTGTTTGTATTTGTCAACAAGGATATGAAAGAAATTCTTTAGGAAAATGCGAGGACATTAATGAATGCTTACTAAACAAGTTTACATGTGGATTTAACGGTATTTGCAAAAATTTACCAGGAAGTTATCAATGCCACTGCCCGGATGGTTTCGTTGGGAATCCATTTGAATCCTGCGAAGAATGCAATTCGCCTGAATGCAAATGCCAGAGTCCTTACAAATTAGTTGGTAACAGCTGTATGCTTGCTGGATGTAAAGATAACAAAAAATGTCCAAAGGGGGCAGCTTGCATTATTATATCTGATAATGTTAGTTATTGCGCATGCTCAAAAGGATTTAAATCAACAAGCAATGGTGAATGTGAAGATGTAAATGAGTGTCTTGATAGAAATCCCTGCTCATATGGTGCAGAATGTATAAATAATCCCGGAAATTACACATGTCTTTGTTCAGAAGGAACAAAGGGAGATCCATATAATGGTCTTTGTGCTCCCGCTCAACAAAAATGTTCTTCTGATACTGATTGTAAGTTCAACGAGAAATGTGTTGAACCAGGGGAATGTGTTTGTCCGCCTCCATATTTCATCGACTCAAATGACAACAAATGCAAAAGCCCATGTGAAAGGTTCGCTTGTGGTATCAACGCTAAATGTACACCTTCAGATCCACCACTATGTATGTGTGAAGTTGGCTTTAAGGGCGATCCTCTTATGGGATGTATTGATGAAGATGAATGTTCAAATCATCCATGTGCATATGGCGCCTATTGTTTGAATAAAAAAGGTGGTTATGAATGTTTGTGTCCTAAGGGTATGACAGGCGATCCTTACAAAAGTGGTTGTATCTTAGAAACAGGCGCAACGAAATCGCAATGTGTTGTCAATGAAGATTGCGCCTCGAACTTAGCATGTATCAATGGAAAATGTGCGAGCCCATGTTCAAGTTTACTTTGTGGTGAAAATGCTTTTTGTGAAACTGAAAATCACGCTGCTTGGTGCAGATGTAAAGTGGGTTTTATTGAAAGTATAAACGATGGATGCGTTTCACAATGTAAAGATTTGATTTGTGGAAAAGACGCCATTTGCATACCAACATCCGAAGGACCAACATGTAAATGTAAACCTAAATATAGAGGTAATCCCTTTGCTGGTGGTATTTGTAAATTAGATGAATGCACATCTATAAATCAGTGCAGCTTTCCACAAGTTTGTATCAACGGAAGATGCAAAGAACGATGCGATGATGTTATTTGTGGTCTCTCAGCAAGTTGCCATAAACTCACTGGCAAATGCATGTGCGATTACAATTTTGTAGGAGATCCAAATTTGTTGTGTATGCCACCAATTACAATTCCAAGTTGTAATCCGGATTGTGGTATGAACGCCCACTGTCAGTATAAAAATAATAAGAATGTATGTGTTTGTAATGCAGGAACAACCGGTAATCCTTACGATGGATGTGGAGCTCAGAAAAAAACTAACTGTGAGCCAAACACCTGTGGAAGTAATGCTGAATGCATATCAGATTTAACAGGAATATCATGCTTATGTTCACCTGGATTTACAGGAAACCCGTTTATAAGCTGTTCAGACGTTAATGAATGTAATATAAATCCTTGTGGTACTAATGCTATTTGTTTAAATAATTATGGAAGTTATGACTGTGTTTGTAAGCAAAGTTTTGGTGGAAATCCTTTCAAATATTGTCAGAAAATTGAAAGCGAATATTGCGAAGAAGCGAGAACCTGTCATTGTTCTGAAAATATTTTGTGCCCAATTGGTTTCGAATGCAAAAATAATAGTTGCGAAGATTTATGTTTAAATACTAAATGCGGCCCAAAATCTGTTTGTGATGCAGGTAAATGTATTTGCCCTATTGGTTATATGGGAAACGCTAATGATTTGAAAAAGGGATGTACAATTGAAGGCGAATGTAGTAACAACGATGATTGTGCAAATACCGAAATTTGTTTCCAACAAACCAAGAGCATCAGAAAATGCATAGATGCTTGTGTAAAAATGCAATGTGGTCCGAATACGGTTTGTGTTTCAAGTAACCACAGATCAATTTGTTTGTGCAAAAAAGATTACAATGGAAATCCCAATGATATTTCATCAGGTTGCCAATTAGAAACTAGAAATGTTAATACTAACAAATGTAATAAAGACTCCGATTGCCAGAGTGATCAAACATGTTTAACATCACATCTTTCCGATTCGAAAACATGTATTAATTTATGTTCAACAGTGACTTGTGGAATCAATGAGAAATGCACCTTAGATGATAACAATGTACCTACTTGCAACTGTTATCTGAACTATGTATGGAATCCCGAAACATCATCATGCGAAAAACCATCAGTAGCTCAATGTAAAACTAATTCAGACTGCGATGAAACTAAGGTATGCTCCCCAGATTCTGTTGGCGTTTTGAAATGTACAAATGCTTGCTTGAAATTCACATGTTCAGAGAATGCTCAATGTACTGTTCAAAACCATGTAGTTCAATGTGAGTGTTTGGAAGGATTTGTTGGTAATCCGAATGATCGTATTGGATGCACGAAAATGTTAAGAAATACTTGCAGAAGTAATGCTGAATGTCCGGAATCTGAAGCCTGTGTTTTGAATGATAAAACTCAAATCTTAAGTTGCCGGCCAAGCTGCGAAAACGTGAAATGCGGTCCGAATGCAGTATGCGTTACGAATAATCACGTATCGAAATGCCAGTGTCAATCGGGTTTATATTTGGGAAATCCTTATGATATTGAAGTCGGTTGTAAACCTGTTGCTTGCATGTTCAATAGCGATTGCCCAATCTCACAACTGTGTAATAGATTATACCACACATGTGAAAATGTTTGTAGTGAAAGTACGTGCGGGGCGAATGCTGTTTGCTTAGCTGATGAACACAGATCTTTATGTCAATGTCCCCCAGGCTACAAGGCGAATCCCTTACCTGAGGTTGAGTGTGTTCTTATAAAAGGATGTACAAGTGGACTCTGTCATAGTAGTGCTGTTTGTGAAATGACATCTGTAGGACCAATTTGCAAGTGTCCTGAGAACTTCAAAGGCGACCCCTACAAAGGCGTTTGTTTGTTGAATGAAAGTTGTAATAAGAACTCGGACTGTCCTGAAAACTACGATTGTAAAACTGGACAATGCAGACATTTATGTGATACCTTCTGTGGTAAAAATACTGAATGTTCTATTATTAACGGCAAGCCAAAATGCTCGTGTGCTTTCAAATTTTCACCAAATGAGAATATAACTGAAGATGGTTGTTCGCGAACTGTATCAAAGTGTACTAACGAAGTGGATTGTGGTGGTCATTTATGTTACAATGGTCAATGTCGCATTGCATGCCGTAATTACAACGATTGCGCTAACGATGAAAAATGTCTGAATAATATATGTGTACAGTCTTGTTTAGACCATGCTCAATGTCAAACCGAAATGGCGTGTGTTAATGGAATATGCTCCGTGGGATGTAGAAGTGACGACAACTGCCATTCTGATCAGTCATGTGTTAATAATAAATGCTTAAATGCCTGCTTAACTGGTGGAGTTTGTGGACCAAATGCAGGATGTATTACTCAAAACCACAAGACTTTTTGTTCTTGTCCTGATGGATTTGAAGGAAATCCAATTCCTGAACAAGGATGTATTCGAGTTCCAAGACCTTGCAAGTTTGATAATCAATGCTCCGAAAATTATAAATGCAGTGATGGATACTGCAATTTCCCATGCACTAAGAACTCCCACTGTGCTATTGGTGAACGGTGCTACGAAGAGAAATGTCTCAAAGTTTGTTACACAAGTAATAACTGTCTTCCAGGCGAAGTTTGCAATACTGATGGAATTTGTAAGCCAGGATGTGAAGGCGATTCAGATTGTCCACAAACTGAAGTATGTATGAAAGGAAAGTGTCAGTGCGCTAAAGGTTTTATTGGTACACCTTTTGGTTGCTCCGATATAAATGAATGCTCAGAGAATCCATGCCATCCATTAAGAAAATGTGAAAATGTACCAGGTTCTTTTAAATGTACTTGTCCCGAGGGTATGATAGGAGATGGACTTTCGTCAGGAATCTGCCAGAAAATAACAGGATGTTCTAAACATGATGATTGCTCGCAAACATTATCGTGTATACAAGGTAAATGTGTTAATCCTTGTGATCTGGTTAAATGTGGACATCAAGCTAATTGTGTTATTCATAATAATGAAGCTGTTTGCATTTGCCCTGAACGGTATCTTGGAGACGGATTTGATCAAGTTATTGGTTGTTTCAAAGTTGACTGTACGAAAGACGACCAATGTGGAACTGGAAAAATGTGTGATTCCAATACAAATCGTTGTATAAATCCTTGCGACATCCACAACTGTGGAAAGGGAGGTATTTGTAATGTAAAGCATAATCAAATAGAATGCGCATGTCATCCAGGATATCATTTTCATAATTCAACATGCATTGACATCGATGAATGTAAATCTGATCCGTGTTCAGATAACTCAATGTGCATTAATTTGAGCGGATCATTCAAATGTGAGTGTATGTCTCCATTTATAAAAGATTCCATAACGAACGAGTGTAAACTTCCAAATGAATGTGTTTCCAATGAAGACTGCTCTGAGAATTCAATGTGTTTGAATACTAGATGCGAAAATCCATGTAATACTCAGAAATGTGGAAAGAATGCAATTTGTAAAATAAAAAGTCATGAGTCCACATGTGAATGCCCAGAATATTCTAAAGGGGACCCTAAGTCGGAATGCATTCTGTTTGAATGCAAAAGTAATGAGGATTGCGGAAGTGTCTACAACTGTCATGACAATTTTTGCATAGACCCATGTTCTTTACCTAATGTTTGTGGTGAACAATCAACTTGTTCTATTCGAAATCAAATTGTTGAGTGCAAATGCTTACCCGGGACTACTGGAAATCCTGTTCTTGGTTGTATATCCATACAGTATTGTAAAAATGATGCACAATGTTTATCTGGAACAATTTGTGATAATGGTATATGTAGTGGAATTTGTTCAAGTAATCGTGATTGTATTAATGAACAAGTTTGCATCAATAACGTATGTAAAACAACATGCAAACACAATGACACATGCCCAGACTTTCAATTTTGTCACAACAATATTTGCCTAAAAGAAAACAGATGTGTTCTTGATGTTGATTGTGATGACCACGAAATATGTCAAACCGATAAATATGGAAGGTCTACTTGTACAGATGTTTGTTTTGACAAGGCCGTCTGTGGTAGAAATTCTGAGTGCTCCGCACGTAATCATGTTGCAACATGTAAATGCAAAGAAAACTTTTTTGGAGACCCCAAGACAAGCTGTCGCAAAGTCGAGTGTCTTTCCAATTCCGATTGTAACAGTGATAAAATGTGCCATCACAACATCTGCAAAATAGCTTGTTTAGTAAACGATCCTTGTGGGGAAAACGCTATATGTACAGCAGAAAATCATGACAAGGTTTGCCAATGCCAACCTGGTCATACGGGAAATCCACAAGTTCAATGTCAGCTTATCGATTTCTGTAAAGACTCGCCTTGCGGTCCAGGTGCAAAATGTCGAAATCAAAGAGGAAATTTCAAGTGTATATGTCCACTGAATTTGGTTGGTGACCCTTACAATGAAGGATGTCACCCAGCTTCAGAATGCGAGAGAAATGAAGACTGTCCAACTCACACAAAATGTACATTGGTCAATGACGTTGGCAAATGTGTCCAAATTTGTGATAATTATGTTCATTGCGGACCTAACGCTAATTGTGTCACTGAAGGCTTTTCGGCGGTATGCCAATGCAATAGTGGGTTTGAAGGAGATCCAAATGATACTGTAAAGGGTTGTAAAGTAAATGAAACCAGTTGTCAAGAATCTGCAGATTGTCCATATAATACGTATTGCTCAAATAATAAATGTACAAGTAAGTTCTAACAAATTTTAGTTTTTGCACACAAAATAAGAATACAAAGTACAATTACTAATAGAACTAATATATATTAAAATATAGATGGTAGTAGATAATTAGTTATACGTACTGCAGTATTAGTTTGTTGTTTTATCTAAACTGATTTTTTACTTAACTTTGAATAATATTATTGTTTTTTTAGCTGTGTGTCTCCAAGATACAGAATGCGCTGAAACCGAAATATGTAATGCGAGTAAATGCTTAAATCCTTGTGATTTGCTGACTCCTTGCGGAATAAACGCTGAATGTAGAGCACTTTCGCACGCTAAGCTATGTTCATGTCCCCATAGCTTTACCGGTAATGCCAATATCGAATGTGTTAGAAGTAAGTATTAAAATACCTCTGAAGGATACATACTGAAATGCTATTTAATAGTTCCAATTGGATGCAGTAGGAGCTCAGAGTGCTTGGAAACACATTCCTGCGTTAATAACATGTGTTTACCTAAGTGTTCCTTAGACCAAGATTGCGCCTTAAATGAAAAATGTCTGGACGGAAATTGTTTACGTGAGTATATTTGCAATACAAAAATATAAAATTCTGACGAAATCGTATTTTTGAACTAATTTATATGATTTTAAAAAAGGTCCGAAAAGGATATAAATTAAAACTAAATCTAAGAAACTTATTTTCCGGGATTATCCATAATTTGAAAAGTACGGTTTTTCGTCAGGTTACTGCGATTTACCATATTGATTAAATTCAAATAATTTAATTACATTCTTTAAATTCGTTTCATTCCAGTTTCTTGTAGAGTATACAACGACTGCTTCTTAGGGCACATTTGTTTGAATAACAAATGTGTGTTTGGATGTCATTCAGATGACGACTGTAGTAGCTCCGAGTCTTGTAGAGACAACAAATGTATTAACCCATGTTTGGACAACCCCTGTGGAATCAATTCAATGTGTTCAGCAAGCAATCATAGAGCATCGTGTAATTGCTTGACTGGATTAGTTCCAAATCCAACCGCTCAAATAGGGTGTGTAAGATCCTCACCTTTATCTTGTTCTAAAAATTCGGAATGCCCTGATCAACTTATGTGTATCAATTCCCAATGCATGACATTATGTGCAAGCGACGATGCTTGCTTAAATAAAGAAAAATGCGTGGATGGAGCTTGTAAATCTATTTGCGTTCGTGATGATGAATGTTCTTCTAATGAAATATGCTTTAATCAAGCTTGCGAACAAGGGTGTAGATCAAATCAAGGATGTCCTCTTCATCTAAGCTGCTCAAATAACCAATGTTTAAGCCCCTGCGACGAAATAAATGCTTGCGGAACTAATGCCATTTGTGAAGTTAGAGAACATAATAAGTATTGTTTGTGCAATGAGGGACTAGTTGGAAATCCAGAGTTAGGATGTAAATTTGAAATAGTGAGTTGCGTAGATCACCGCTCATGTGGACCAAATAAGCAATGCTATGGTGGAATATGTCAATCCAAATGCAGAAATGATCAAAACTGTTTGAGTGACGAAAAATGCATTAGAGGTAGCTGTCGAAGTGTTTGTAATTCTGACGAATCTTGTGATGGTGGTCAAATTTGTGAAAATCGTATTTGTCAAATTGGTTGTCGTAACGATAACATGTGTTCAACTGAGCAAACTTGTATCAACAAAAAATGCAAGAATCCTTGTGAAGTTCCCGGTCAATGTGGTTTATGTGCTGAGTGCTCTGTAATAAATCACGGCGTTCAATGCAGTTGTCCTAACGGATTTATTGGTGATGGTACGTCTTCCTGTGTCAAATCTCCAGAAGTATGTAATGAATACTGTCAATGTGATGAACATGGACTTTATTGTGCGGAAACTTGTTCCAGGACCACCGAATGTTCATGTGGACAAATTTGTCACTCTGGTAAATGCAGAAGCAAATGTAGTAAAAACAAGCCATGTCCTCTTGGACAAAAATGTGAGCGTGGTGGTGCCTGTGTTAGTGGATGCAATAAGAACGTAGACTGTAATTATAATAGCATTTGTGAGAATGGACAGTGTGTTGATCCTTGTACTAATAAGAACATTTGTGGTGTCAATGCAATTTGTACTGCTACTGATCATCAAGCATTTTGTTATTGCCCTGATGGGTTTAGAGGTGAACCAAGCAAGGAATGTAAACAAGTAGAATGCGAGTCAAACACAGAATGTGATTTGAACCAACGCTGTGATAATGGAGTTTGTGTAAATCCATGTTTAGAGCAAGGTGTTTGTGGACTGAACGCCCAGTGTAAGGTCATAAACAGAGCAGCAGAATGCCTGTGTCCTCCAAACCATATCGGCAACCCGAAATCTGAATGTGAGTCTGTAAGTTCATCGAAATGTTCCAGGAATCCTTGCGGCAATAATTCGGTATGTAAGGATTTATTGGAAGGATATGAATGTAAATGCATGGATGGTTGCTACGGAGATGCCGAGAAAGGATGCATTTGCGGTGACGATCACACAACAATATGCTCTCGTCATCAATGCGGAGATAATGCATTATGTCATTTAGCAGAAGATGGAGCACCAGAGTGCTATTGTCCTCAAAACTATCCGTATGGAGATCCTAGTATTGAATGTAATTTTCCCTTCAACAGATTTGTTATTGTGAAATTGTTAACTTTTTATGTTTTATAATAGGTGCCCCATATCCTCCAAATGTTAATGACTGTAGAACACAAGGGTGTGATAATGGAGAGTGTATCCGTCAAGGAGTTGAATATATTTGTAAGAAAGGTAAGTTCAAAACAATGACACAAACATAGTGTTTGTAATTATTTTTAAGAGGGGTTTAAGACATAATTCCAAACTACCCACTTAAAATACTTATATGTAAGTAACAGTTTAGATCTTAAATCCTTATTTTAATTAGAGTTATAATATAATATTTACATAACTACTAATTATATTTTGACTTTAAAGGGAAAGACAATTAATTGTACTCGTGCCCAAGAAATGTTTCGTTTTATAAATTTCAAAAACAAAACTAAAATAAACATCGTGATTTTGGTCGTTATACTTTTGCCATATCATATCATTTTCACTTTATTTAAGTAATGTAATTAAAAATCGCATATGGAAGATCGTGGAATATTGCTGTCGCTATCGTGGTCTCCCAATCTCTTACATTTTATTAATCATCTTTTGTTTTTATTAACCTCTCATTATTTATTTATAATAACTATATATCATATGAATTTCTAAACATTCAAACTAACGTCATTTCATTCGGGGTATTTTGTAACATATGTTTAAAGCATTTATACAAGCTGGTTAACATTTTAGTTTATGTATATAACATTTCAAAAATTAATTTCAGTATTAAAATATTTAAATTAAATTAAACTTGTACATTTACAAAGTTTTAATTAAGTCTCTAAATAAACGTAACCCTAGCGAGTTGTGGTCGTTAAAACAAAATTAGTATTATTAATCAATAATACAAAAATATCGAGGAAGTGATATTTAGAGTCTCACCGGCGTTTTTCGCTATTTCTATATTGATGTGAAATTCGGTCTATTAGGGTAAGTGACGCCGCGGAGTTTGAAATGACCCAATTTTGAATATTTTGAAAATTGATGATAGGAATGGTCTTTGATATATAATGAAGCTCCGAATGTATTTAGAGAAACCTGAGCCATTTTGGATTTTAAAAATACTCAATTTTACATATTATAAATTTTGATAGGGAACATTTCAAAACTAGGTAATTGGATAATTTCCCGGTTTCAATCTTTATCACGAAAATCAACTACAAACATTTATTCGATCTCAAAACTACCTATAAAACATAGAGTTGTTTAAAATCATTGTTACTTTAATTTGTGAGTATGGAGTTGTTGAGTGAAATTATGAGTTGATTCATCTATATAGAACTAAGATTGTGGAAGACTTCAAGTCAGCCAAACAGACTTCGAATCTGGAAGAAGTCATAGAAGTTTTTTAAAGGATGCATCCTTACTATATATCTGGTCAATCTTAATTTTTATGCTCATTCGATTTTTATTGAGAATTATTGTTTCGGTTTTCTCAAGAATACTATCAATTAATTTTTATTACTTTTCTTTGTACTAGTTATTTTTAAAATTTTAATTATTACTTTTACGTAAAACTTATAGCTTATTAATTTGTAATTTTTAATGTTACTGATGTTATGAAATGTCAATAATAGCATGCTAAATATTCTGTATTTAACTAATTGTAGAACCCTTTCTTAGTACCTACTAAATTCCTAAATAATATAACTCCAAATAAAACAACCGCGATAGCGATAAATATTTTTCATTGATATATTTATTTTGTTTCAATATTTCTTTGTATATAAGTTTATAACTGTTTTAAATATATTTTTATCGTATAAGGAATTGTAAGTCAGATTGGGAACTGTAGACGGATATATTCTCACATATTTTCACATATGCTTGCACGTACAATAATATATTTTTATTCTGAACAAACCAAATCTATATTATTGGGGCTTTTAATGTAACATTTGTGTTTATATTACTTTCGTTCTCTTATAAATAATACGAAATCTTATAGAGTTTAAGTTGTAAATATAACTTCTGTTTTATGTTGATTGTACATAACCACATTATAGATGGATTTTTATATTTGTAGTGATATTTTTAACGACAATTCCTTTGATAGTCTTTTAAATTTCGTGCAGAGCGCATGTGTTGAATGAAATTATAAGATGTGGTTTTGGTTATAAGTAAAAAATAACTTATAAAAATAATTATTCAATTGTCTCGGTCATTTCTTTCATTGTGAGAAATTTTCCTCATCACAGTTCTCAAGCTGCATTTGACAAATGTATTGTTTCACATTTTATGAATTAAAACCAAAAAGCTACCTTTATTATGATATTATTTTATTCAGCTTTTATACATATTTTATTCAAAATTACACTATATACATTATACATATAGTTTCTCGTAAATACATTAATATCAATAACTATACACAAACAAATCGTACTTCAAACATTTTGTAGAACTAGCAGATTGTACATCTAATAAGGACTGTCCCATTGAAAAAGCCTGTATAAACGGCGATTGTATAGATCCATGTAGTTCGCGAGGTGTTTGTGGAAGAAATGCTATATGTAAAACTGTCTTTCATCGAGCCAGTTGTACCTGTCCTAATTGCTATATTGGTCAACCCGAAATCGAATGTAAAATAGGACCAAACTGTGACGATACATCTTTGGAGCCCCGTGATCCTAATATTAAATTATGTAATTTCGATGATGATTGTTCAGAGGCAACTATATGTACAAATGGCGAGTGCCTAAACCCTTGCACAAGTCCAAATATGAAGTGCGAAAAGAACAAGAAGTGTGTAGTTAAAAATCATCAAGGTTTTTGTGTATGCAAATCTGGCTTCATAGTTAACGAAATAGGGGAACTTGTTTGCGCACCAGATCGAAAGGAGTGTACGAGAGATGATGACTGTACATCGAATACCGCTTGTAAAAATGGAAAATGCATGAACCCTTGCATTCAACCATTGAATGAACCTTCGGTATGTGCAGAAAACAAGAGTTGTGAAGTTCAAAACCACAAACCCATTTGCATTTGTATGAAAGACTGTCAACCATCAATATCGATATGTTTAAGAGATACAGGATGTCCTCCAAATTTAGCCTGCAAGAATTACCAATGTGTTAATCCTTGTGATTTTCATAGTTGCTATGAAAACTCCCCATGTATTGTAGAAGATCATAAGCCAATATGCAAATTCTGTCCACCTGGATTTGTAGCTGATTCGTTAAATGGATGTCAAAAAGGTAATTGAAAACAAATCTTTACAGGATGCGTTAAATTTGTATAAATAATTTTAAATTAGCGTTTAGCAGCGTAAAAATCTTCTGTAATATAGAAATTGTCAAACGATTTTTAAACATTGTTTTCAAAAACTTTCTGTTTAAAATTTGAACACAAATACTGCTTAAATAAATGAAATTTACAAATGCCATTCACACATGTTAAGCTCATGCTCTCACATATTACATTCGATTTACTACTACAAAAGTCTTTGTCTTTCAACTCTTTTAACATTGCTTTTATTAGATAAATAATAAAACTTAACGCTAATTTTTAAAATAATCAAAATATTAACGAATGGTTTTATTTTAAAGCTTATAACTATTCGTAACTATTTAACACTAACAAATATACGCATTAGAAAATTGTAAATATTTCTGTAAATAAGTGTATTAATATATTAAATTGTTTAACCCAACTAAACTTTTAGAAGAAACTAAACATGCTACCAGCTGTAAAATATCAGATGACTGTAAAGAAGACTTTCGTTGCTCTTCTGGACAATGTGTTCATATATGTAAATCCTGCGGAAAGTTAGCTAAGTGTACAAACAAAGCACAAACACTTACATGTTTATGTCCCATAAATTACATTGGCGATCCTTTTATTGAATGCTTTCCTTCCTTCCCAATCGATATTCTTACTGATAAATCACAGCCGGAAGGCTCGACTGCAAGCACCCTCTATTATCAACCTACTTTTTCTGATCAAATAACAACCCCAGTTCAAGAAAATTTAGTGACTACAATTATATCTCAAAATGATACTACTAATAATATGAAAGAGGAAACTTATTCAGAAGAAGCAACAAAATCCACTTTCATTACTGGTCCCTTGATAACTATGTTATTATCAACTGAAATTACTCTTTCTACAGAAACCCCCCAGACAACTTTGTCGACTGAAACTTCGGTAACTTCACCTTCAACTGATAGAGAAACAACAGGTAATATTGTTTCTGAGGAAACCATCCATCCTGCATTATCAACTGAGACTTCTTTGACTTTTCAACCAACAACAGGGACTGGTACAAATCTGTTGACTGAGGGATTAACTTACAACACTTCTTCTGACAAAACAACTCAACCTTTACTAACTTCACCTTCAACTGATAGAAAATTAACTACTCAACCAACAATAAGGACGGACACAATTATGTTTACTGAAGGATTAACCGACATAACTCTTTCTGAAGAAACAACCCACCCATCCCTGTCAACTGGGCTTATGGTAACCTCGCTATCACCTGATATAAAAACAAAGGATAATATTATTCCTGTGGCAACAATCCAACTTGAATTGTCAACGGAATCTTTCTTAGCTACTCAACCAACAACAGGGACTGGCACAATTCTGTTGATTGGATTAACAGACAAAACTTCTTCTGAAAAAACAACACAACCAACCCTGTCCATTGAGCCTTTGATAACTTCACCTTCAACAGATANAGCCTTTTGTTACTTCATCTTCAACTGATAGAGAATCAATAGATAAGATTGTTTCTTCTGAAACCACCCAATTTGAATTATCAACCGAATCTTTCTTANCGTACGGCCACAATTATGTTTACTAAAGGATTAACA
>JXPG01020805.1:0-29321 GCA_001015175.1 Megaselia abdita
GAGTGGAAGGCAGATGCGCTAACACCTCTACAAACCGGCTGCTTTTAGAAGAAATATAATATAAAATAAAAACAGAATATTAATTAAGTAAACACAAAAAAACATTATTGCAAAAAACAGAAAACGAATAAAAAACTGTTCAGAGAACAACCACCCACCGAACGCCATGTTCTTTCCCCAGTCTCTAAACTTTGATTTTGATGTTTTATGTACATGGCGGGTTATAAAGTGTGTATCACTCCCGGTTGAATTATATAGTCTGATGTTTTCCACTTTCACAGGAACACCCTAAAAGAGCAAGAAAAAGCTTGCTCAATGCAAATATTGCTCACATGATTCTTCGGTTGAAGTGGAAATATCAGATTCCGAAAGTTCACCTATGACATAACGCCCTCTGACATATTGCCTAAGTCAGCGAACTATGTTCAAGTATGACAAAACACATAAAGACTAATATTAATAAGAAATGACATTCTTTCTAAACGGTTTGTTCCGGCCTTTTAATTATATCGATTACCCAATATTAATGTTAAAACTATTTAATTTCAAAAAATAATCAATGTTATCAATAAAGAATTCTGAATTCTGACTGCATTCGGGTACTATGTTAAATTTAGGCTTCCAAACAATGTCGGAGACTGTCTTAAGTCTAATTTATATTTTTGAAGTAATATCCATAAATTTTAATTTTGGGTTATAGTAAATGTTTAGCTTTGAAATAACATATATAGTATAATATATAACATTTAAAACTTCTCACAAAAATGAAAAAAAAATCTGTCTGGAAATCATTGTCAGAAGGGCCGATGTTCTAGCGTCTAACAATAACATCTTCGTGAAATCTTCTCAACTTCTTGGCTAATTGATATCGTTTCGCGGGAAGTAGAGGAAATGAAGAACAGTTTCTGTAACATTAGTGAGGACATCCGGATTGGGTCTGATGACTTTGAGTCAGTCCAGGATTTCACGTTCCTTGAAAGTTCCGTCAACTCGAACAATGACATCACACAAGAAATCCAACGTAGGATCATCATGGCCAACAGAACACTATAAGGACTCCACAGAGTCCTAAGGTCCAAATTCGTTAGGCGCAACACCAAGCTGAAAATCTACAAGACTCTCATTGTACCGGTTATGATATATATGCGAATCGTAAACATTATCAGGAGCAGACAGAAATCGTCTTGATGTTTTTGAGAGAAAAGTGTTGAGAACGATCTACGGTCCAGTGTGGGAAAGAAATGAGTGGAGGACTCGACTCAACCACGAGCTTTATAATGAAACCGGATGGTACAAGAAGACGAGTCTTCGCTGACTTGGATGTATAGAAGACGAACTTTCATCCAAGGGTATCCACAACTGGAAAACTACCGCCACAACCCGAGAGATGTGGAGAGCGGTGGTCGATAGGTTTAGATAATGATGAAAAGTAATATATATATAAAATAAAGAGATAGCGCTTCAAAAGAAAAAAGGATACAAATTAGAAAAACTAAAAAAAAACGTTCATACATTGGTTTGTCAACCATAGCCTTCATTCTTGGCATTCACTGCAAGTCACACCTCGGGGAAAAGTAATCAGTTTTTCTGCAAGAATCCAGAGTTTCTAAAAAGTTTTATTTACAGAATTTTCTGAAAAAATATACCAATAATCGGAAAATTGCAGAAAACTTAAAAATTGTTTTCAGTTTTTTAAAAATAAATACCAATCCAAAAATTTGAATCCAATTAAATATTCATTACATAAAATATTGTTCAAGTAGCTTTTGCTACATGCATTTTAAAGATTTTCAGGTTTCAGAAAACAATATACAAAAAACATGATTTTTTTTTTTTTTTGAGAGGCAGAGGTTTGATGCCTACCATTCTCATTTTACTTTTTTTTATAAACTTTTTCCATTATTTTTTTTCTAAAAACAAATGGAAAAAATCTGTTTTTTTTTAATTTTTTGAAGCAGTTTTTTTAAAGTTGATTCTCAGCAATTTTTTTCAATTTTCACGCACTAGATTTAATTTTGTTGGCTCTAGTTTTGTAAGATCTAGTACTTGTGAGCCATATTTTCNTTCATTATTTTTTTCTAAACTATAATTGTTTTTTTTTTTTTCTGCAAAAATAAATATAATGTGATACTAATTATGAAATATAAAACAAATATTTTTTAACAAATAATTTTTATTGTATTTTAATTACATTTTATAACTTTTTTCGAATACATAATTAAATTACATCAATTGTCGAAAAGTATTCATGTTCCATTAACTTTTCTTGAGATTTTTTAAAAAGCATCTAATATTGATTTTTAGACTTAGAAGGAATATCTAAAACCGACTATATAATTTTCAATTTTAGGTTTTTGGGGCGAAGTATTCTCTATAACTTTGTAGAACTTTTTATTCTGTTTAAAGGCACAGCTATTTTGCTATTAGATCGAAAACCATAATATCGAATGCCAAAAAATCGAAACCAAAATATCGATATCGTTAAGATCGAAAAACAAATAATCGAATTACAAAACATCGATTGATGAAAATATCGAAAACATAAAGATCGAATTCCATGAATCGACGTGCAATACGTCGAAAACTAAAATATCGAATCAGATTTTTTTTTTATTTATAACAAAATGAAAAATAAACAATTTAATATATTTACTAATTTTCTTTACGTGATTTACTGATTTTCTCGCTTTTCACCGATATCGACGGGTGGGATTTTGAGCTTTTATAGATTTTAGAGAAACTGTCTAGTTACTAAGATAGCGAGGTTTAAATAACACTGAACTATTCTCAGGCTGTCTTATCAATTTTAGAACTCTTACTTTGGGGGCTCCACCAAGCATATGCTGCCAAATACTTGTAAGGTGTTATATATTTTGAGAAATACGGATGAATTCTTTATTGAACTCAATTTACAGATTTATAAGATTCGCGGTATCTCAGATTTAGCAGCTAGTTTAGTATGACTCTAATATTTTAACTAGGAGAGCTTTGAAAGAAAAGCTCAATTTTTTCAACAGTGAAATTTAGAAGATTATTGGATTTTAAAATCTACTTGTTCACCCCTAAAACTGTATGCTATTCATTCAATCAAAACCTCTTTGGAATTGAAGAAAAATGACTCTCACAAGATAATATTTATTAATTTAAAATAATGATTGAATTAAAGCAACAGTTTAAAAGCATTTTAGTTCATAACTCACTATATATTGTCGCCCAAAAACTTATAATGTTGAAAATGTGTAATGGTAGTTTTTTTTCTAATTAATTCAATAGTCACGTGGACTTTTTCAATTAGATATGCTCTCTCTGTATTTTTACTGTTGCTTCGCTATAACAAAAACAAATAGAGAATAACGCGCTTGCTCCTATGTACTCCGCACAAAAGATAGATAAATGGATGACATAGGAAAACTAACAATAGAAAACCTACTAAAAGAAACAAGAAAGAGTAGATATCAATAGATACATATGTAGTGTGTTTGTTGTTGTCGTCTGTTTGGATTAAATAGTTCGTACTTTTCTCTCGTGCTGTACGGTTGGGTTTCTTATCAACATTCAATAATCTTACTTATGGTTTTAAGAAGTGTATTTTCAGTATAAGAAATGCAAACAAAAGTATTATAATAATGTTTTATTCGCGCGTGATTTTTCTATATAGATGTCCAATATCGTGCTCGTATTTATGAATCATTGTGTTAGTTGAGAGTTAGCTACCTGTTAACTTGTTGAATATTTTTTATTATTATTCTGGAATCAATTTCTTTTTTTTTTAAGCATACACAAGCTTCTCTTTATTTATGAGAGTAAAACGGCATATCGTGAATAGTTTCTAAGCTCTCAAGATTCGACTTAAATATATTCTTCGGTACTTGATTTCAAAATGTCTATATACAGAAAATTCAGAAAACTTATAAAAAACTAAGTCGGATTTTAGCTTCTTTTTTCTATTTCAAGCGGGAGGATCTATCTGCGAATTAAATAACATATACTAAAGTTGGGACAGAAAAAAAAAGAATACTAAGGTTTTACGTTTATGAATAAAATTTGATGATTTGGCCTTTAGATGAAAGAGAATATGAATGAATCGTTAGAAACGAAGCAGCTTCGATTCGGTTTAGTTCAGTGTCTGAAAAAATACGAAAGATATTTTTTTATTATCATGAAAAGCACAGCTAAATTGAGAATGAGAGAGCGTAACAACACTAACGATAACAAGTTACAGTCAGTCGCCGTTTCATGGGATTAATCGACGGATGGTACATTTTTCGCATATACTTTCGTGAGTGTTTAGTTCATCGATCTGTTCGAACGCGATAGGAAGTTTTATCAATAACATTTTGATCGTTTTATATTGATTTAGTATTGAAAACACTACCAAATGATAAGATTTGAATGTTGATCGTTATTTCATTAACCATCAGCATTATGTTCAAAAAAGATAATAAGATTTAAAAATTTATTAATTATTATTTTATATTGAAAAGAAAAAGAAATTCATGTGAAATATTTGAAATATTAAAATTTAAAGTGAAACAAAAACAAAAAAAAGTTGTCATGAAGTTTACATACAATCAGTACAACCATGAATCTGGATATCACAGAATCCCATCGAAAATTCATAATTTTTCCCATCAACATTATAAGAATGGTGGTAAGTGCACTTGAATTTCTTTTTAGGAGTATTTATTATCAGTTCTATGTTATGCATGTTATATATGAAAAAAAAAAAAAAAACATAATTATTACTTATTTCATACCTTTTGCTTCAGGCCCAGTATAAAATCAGTTTTCTTTTTTATATGACTTGAACATTTTTTGTTTTCGGACTTTGACCACGAGTTTACACTAAATATGTTTATATTTATATATATTGTTTTTTTTTTTAAAGTATCTTCTGACAAGTTTTCAATAATTCTTCACTCAAATCACACAAATATTCCTCAGTTAACAAAAAAATATTATGTAAAAAATATACAAAACTTGTTTCTTGATTCTTTGAACAGCTCGTAATCTGATTATTTTTATTAAGCCGTTTGTTTATTCCAGTTTTTTTTGTGAGAGAGAAATTTTAGTAATAAAGGTTAACCTGTTGATGGAGTAATGGAGAAGGTTTCATGTATTTTGGATTTATTATTTTTTAATTTAAAACTTCTGCTCTTTTCTCCTCGACATTTTCCATGAGCTAGCTTGAAATGAAAACATATTTTTTATTATCAACTCTAAATTTTGTCAAAAACTTTCACTTATAAATTCTGTTTAAAAAAACGTTCTGGGTCCGCCGGAAACAAAAATATATGCAAGACATTCAAGTGGCTCTGTTATCTCCAGCAACATAACATTTTAGAATATAACAATTAGTATATAGATCCAAAAATTCAAAAGAGGCTTATTTTTTTTTGAGGTTAGTTAATTAATTTTGATCTACCTGGTCTACTTTTTCTTCAAATTGTTTATTTTTTATATTTTAATAGAGAGAGTTATTCTACATTGTATCAAATTAGCCTCTTTTCAATTTCTCGATCGATATATAATATTTCAATGGAAAGCAAACTTTTAAAAATCCATGACAAAATGCATTTAGTGCTATAACAACCATTTAATTCTAATAAAAAAAAATATATATGTTATTTTATAATCAAATTCGGTTTATAGTATGAATAACAAACACTGAATAAATGTCATTAGGACCATTTTCGGTTTCGTTTAATTCACCTTACTGCTGTTCTTTTCAAAAAAATATTTATTCATTTTAAATTATTCGAGCTAGTATAAATATATTTAAAATATTATGTTTTTGCTAGTCTAAAAATCAGCTATATAATATGTAATCTTGTCTGTGTGTGATATAATATAACATTTATTTTCTTTTATTAAATTGGCCGAGTTTTTTATCAAAATTCTCCTATTTATAAATTGACTTTTAAGTTCTTATTAAATAGAATTCAATAAATTAGTCTGAAAATATTGAGAAGCATCTCTAATTGAAGATGGGACTTCCAACATGTATCAGTGTATGTTGTTTAATTTTAAGTTTCTGTACTTATAGAAGTCTAATTCATTTGTTATTTATTGTATTATTTAATTATCCTGAGGTATAATATATATATATGAAATATGTAATGACCATCGGAGCACAACCGAACTTTCTTCCTTTTACCATATTTAATCCGACAGATTGAAACAATGTGCGAAAAATTCCACATAAGCTTCTTAGGATAATTTAATTATTAATTGTTGTTTCTAAAAGAATATATATAATTGTATATGAGAATGTACAAAAACGTTTTATTTACCAGATTATTTTTTCATATTTTACTATTTTGCAGATTTTTATTATTTGTTTCTTCTGAGATATATTATATATACAATATATTTTAAAGTATTAAATATGGACCCAACATTTGAAATCTGATATTGTTATTGTTTTATTTGTAGAATAAAACTCTTATTATATTTTAAAATGTTTGAATTCAAACATATTTAATAATATAATTTAATTAAAAGTGAACACATACAAAAGTTCAACTCCTGTTAAACGTAGATTAAATCGATTATTTGAAAGCAAAATCCACCTATATTTTAATAAGAACTTATTTATAACAGGCATTAAGGAAATCAGCATACCAACTAATATTTTTTTGTATTATTTCGGATATATTTTCAATGCCTATGAACATCTGATAATTGAAAAAATTAACTTCAATTTAAAAATGAATGTCGAAGTCACGATTGTTAAATCGGTTGTTTGTATTTGATGTGTGCGTGTTATATATTTTTTTTAGAAAATTCGTAGGTATAGCTTTGTTCTTAAATGGTTATATATTTTGCGCTTTAAATTATTTTGTCAGCTTATTTTATACCTATTTTTTGGTTCAAGATTGTTTTTATATTTTTGAATTTTTGTTAATTATATATTTATACAATTTTGAACCATTTATATTATTTGAAGATCGTTTTTAGTATACTGTATACACGTAACTACCTGTAGTTATTAATGGCAGCGGAATTGCTCGACTTTTGTTAAACAAAAAGGTGTTTATGCACATCAATTATTTTAAAATAATCTTTAAGTTCTCACATTAAGATTGTAATATTTGACTAACAAATATTTTGTTATAGATGTTTTCCTGTAACCAAAATCGAAGCTATTCTCATCCCAGAAATTAATCATACAACTATTTTTTTACTCCTCTCTCTCTTGCCCCCTAAAGATACATCCGAAAATTGTGTCTAGGGACTGTTTCCTGAATCTAACGCTACGCTCCTTTTGACCTCGGACTAAGACTAGCGCCATCGAATAAGAAATTCTTTGCTACAAGACATTTTTCTGATCGCATCGAAAAAGTCTTAAATAAAGGCGAAACGTCTACCTTATTAAAATCTAAAATGTTTATTTACTGGAGTAGTCACATAGCTGCAAAGGTATTCCCATAACTATTTATTAATTTATTATTAGCAAAACAAAGAAAATCTTTTTGAGGAAGTTTATTCAGGTACAAATCTTCAGGTAATAGAGTTTTATTTTTTTTAAAACAACCCATATTTTAAGGCTATATTTAGGTAGATTTAAAAAAAATGGTCTTTGACATAAAGTTTTAATTTTTTTTATATATATTTTTTTTTCGAAGTAAATTTTTTTTATATTATTTTTTATAGAACTCACCTCTTTTAACTCTACAAAATGGGTAGGGTCTCAGAAAACTGTCTTGAAGCAAAGCGTTTCTTATCCGATTTTCATTTAAAAAAATTAATTCCGAACTCGAATTGAGTTGGGAAATCGACCTAGGGAGTCATTTTTGAATTTCGAAAGTCGCCAAAAAATTGGAACAGACTAATGTTCATCTTTATATTTTATTCACGAAACTTCAAAATACACTTATTTCGTACCAAACATGACAGCACAAAAACACAAACGCATACGAAAACGAAAAGCGATTTTAGCGTTTTATGTTTTGTTCAATAGCATTTTAAATATGGCGCAACAGTTCTTTTGTGAAAAATGGAAATTTATTAACAAATGAAAATTACAACACAAAATATGTAATATGTGTAATAAAGTGGGAAACGTATTTTTATTTTTTATATATTACCATTTTTAAATTTAATATCTCAGTAATATTTAAAATATTCTTATTTTTATAGCGATGAGAATGACAATGGCAACTTCATCAACAATGACATCTCGTATTTATAGAAAGGGCTTCCGCATACCATCAAAAAAGCATCCAGGAAAAGCCCTACCTGGAAAGCTTCATTCCTTACAAAGGGTTTGTATTATTTTGTATATATATATTAATTAAATAAAAGTACGATGACTATAATTTTACAATAATTTTACTACTATATTCACAAAATATGAAATAATAATATTCACAAAAATCTCTATAACTCGCAAAATTTGTGAAAAATATAGCTTAAAAGATTTGCAATTGTGTTCAAATATTTAATCTCAGTTGTTTTCAGTCATTTTATTTTACAATTCTGTAGCCTACATAAAGATCTTGTACGACTTCCTCAAATATAATTGTTACTAATATTAATAAACTCTTCTATTCTTCATAGATAGGTCCTGGAAAAATAACACCAGGGAAGCGCATCCCACCAAGACCATATCCTCCTCCATGTGATAACTCCAATGATAGCGGATTAGGTTTTGATCAACATATTGAACTACAACCCCAATCTTCAATAGCACCGAGAAGTTTGATTTCATCCAAGTAAGTTTTTCAAAAAATTAACACAAACCCAATTTAGAAACAGACATAAGCTTGCAACATAGTATATACATTTATGGCACAATGTTTCTTTCTCTTTTCCTCTTGGAAACTGTTTTCAAACATTTAATTATGTATATAGGATAATTTCCTAGCAAAATACACTAAAAAGAATTCGAAGATATATGAAATTTGATTAATTTTTTCAATAGCGTTTTTTATGCAAGATATGATTATTATTTTAAAGACAATTTCCATGTCATTGAGATTGGTTTCGCGCTAAATCGTTTGTTTCTAATGTTTCTGGCAACATGTTGAGAAACCAAAATAAAGTAGAACTCAAAGGTAAAATTAAAATTAGAAAAAAGTCCTTTGTATTCCATTTTGAGTTCAAACTCAAGTTCTGTGAAAATTCATAAACAAAAAGAGACACAGATATTTGTTGTGCCATACCTTATATATTTATACCATGAGCTTGCAATATATTTGAATTTAATATAATCTATATTTAACTAATTTGCAAAATTGAAATCTAGTCAAAACCAAATCATGTCGGAGATCTAGAGCACTTAGATTAATTCACTCCTCATAATCGTAAATAATAATAAATTTTTAGAGATAAAACTATCGCAAGCGAAATTGTACTAACAACAGCAAGTGTGTTGTTTTAATTTACACCTCCCTTAACAACTAATTTCAGTTGTGTTTTTAAGAAAATAATATTCTTTATAAACACACAATATACTTATTTCTGTGCATTGTTTCCATGTTGAACAATAATTTTAGGATTTTTTTTTTAAAACTGTGTTGTTAAATTTAATGGATCCAATACTGCTTACAATACTAACATTTTTTTGTATTGATGCAGGAACTCTGTCGACATTACTGAATATTAGTGTCAAGAAGTCAACAAATTTGTGGTCGTCATTAAAATTAAGTGGTATGGAACCAAGAACTCTGTTGCACAAGCTTGATATATGGTCAAACTAACTGATAAGGTTTTTGAGGTGAAGCAAAATGAAAAAAAAAAACAATTCGTTATAATTTTCAGCGACGTTTCAAAATTTATTTTATTTATTTTTCAAGGCTGTTAAAAGACATTTTACATAAAGCAAATTTAAATTTAAAAAATTAGTGGAATACCTCAATTAGTCGAATGCATTTTTTTTACAGGGAAGATTATGTAGAACCTCTAGCAAATAAACTGGACATTCCATTTGACGACCAAAAATGATCTATAGTAAACTCTATGCGTCATCAAAACAATCTCAATACATAATTATAATTACTAGAGAAGTTCTCTATATCAGTCTTAAAGTTGATTGCGTTTTCATTATTTACAATGTGAATTGTCTCCAAGATCTTTCTCTTTTGATCATTTGATTCTCTTACCAATATCTCGTTCTCTTCAAAGTTGAAAGAGTGTTTGGTATTGTGTGTGTTCATACTTAAAGCAGTGTGACGACCCACATGCATAGGTTTACATGTATTGGTGTGTTGTCTTATACAAGTGGTTATCTTTTGTCTCGTTTTCCCCTCGTACCGGACAACACATACATTGCAATTTATTTTATAAAAAAAACTTCCTTCTAATCATTTTTGTTCGCCTGATCTTTTAATTTGATAGAATGTTGTTTTTAAATTGTAGAAATAAGTTGGCATTGTCCGTCTGTCTGGAATAATTTCTGGGTTTTGGGAAATGTGCATTTGGAGGTATTTTCTTATTCATGTTCCCGTATGATTAGTCTGGGCTTGGGATCAAAGAATTCATTTATTATTTTGTTATAAAAATACCTTGGATAGATATTGTCCTTGAGGCCCTATGGAACATGTTGGTTATAATGTTGACCTTTTAGTGCGTTGGATGTGATGAGTGGTAGTTAATGAGCCGTTCAGAAGTCGTGGGTTTCATGTACCAATTTGTTTTAATCTGCCCGTCGTTCTATATCCAAAAAAGGTAATTTTCGGTTGTCTTCCAGTTCAAAAGTAAGCTTTGGATTTGGGCTATAAGCGTTGAAGGCACTAGCGAAAGTAGGAACTTTTTCTTTAGGTACAGAATACAAATTGTCGACCACACTAATTATGTGCCAGGTTTAGGTGATTGTAGTAGTACATCAGAAATCACTAAGTCCATAATAAAGTTTGCAATGGATGTACTCACTGGATTACCACCCATCATGGTGATTTCTATTTGCTTATAGAATTGACCATCAAACAAAAAATAACTTGAGTCAAAAATGAAAGAGATTAGCTTGATAAACAAATATTTTGTAATTTCCATGTCATTTTCCTATAGTTTATATTATATTTGTGTTTTCATCAGTCCATATGGGCTTCGGCAGGGTTCGCTTTTGCTGTTTTTCAAAAACGTTGCTTTAAGTTTTGAGATAACATTTTGGTCAACTATCTCTTTGATCTTCTTGAGTCTTTTTTTATTTCTTTAAAGTAGTGTTAATATGGTCAATATATTCATATTTGTTTACAATTACTGTGGCATTGCCTATGTCTGCTAACTATTTTTGTACATTTTAACGTCTTTAATTGGTTGGTCATTATTTAAAATGTTAAGCTTTAGACTTTGAATCTGGTGTAATGAAATTTAAACAGATAAAAGGAACAGCCTTGAAAACAAAATTAAATAAATTTCGAAACGCGTCTCTGAAAATTACAACAAATTATTTTTTTTTTTTTTTGAAGGTGTCCGACTAGCCAATAACACATTATTTTTTTTAAATCACTATGGATTGGGATTACCAACATTTTTCGAAAAGCTGGTCTTAAAATAATAAAATTCCAGACATCATTTAAGGCTCTTAGTTATGGATTTTTTCAAGTTCTAAGAACAGTAATGATCATACCATTTGAAAATTCAACTCAAATATCACGCTTTAAAGAATTTAAAAACAAATTTAAGTTTGTTAAAGTTTTATCTAGAACTGAGTTTTAAATAAGTTTTTACAATTTGAGAAGTATGCAAACACAAAATTTAAAGCTAAATTAAAGAGAAAGAACAAGAGATTATCTTTAGTATTTATATTTTTGGAATCGGAATTTAGGAAACAAACTAAAAAGCTGTTTGCATTATTTTTGTATAATTGCTCATATTTATAAAAAAAATGATTTAAAGAGAGTTTTGAGATTAAAATATAAGAATGTTTGAAAGTAAAATTTAAAAAAATATACATATTTTTTAAAATTTGGAAGAACAATAAAAAAAAAAATTCTTTAAGGAAGATTTTGAGCTAGAAAATTAACACAAATAAGACTTGAAACTGTGGGAATTTTATTGAAGGTTGAAAATATAATAAATAATACATATTAATTCTTTTAAAATTTTATAAAATTAATTTTCGAAACAATTTTTGGCTTTTGTAATTTTTTGTAAAATTTAATTAAACAACAATGATAAAAATATAATTATTTTCTAATATTTTTCTTGATGTAGTTGCTTTAAAAGTACAAAACTGATAACGAAGTCAGTTATTAATTCAGAGCATTTTTCTTTTTTATTGAATTTGTCTGAAAAATGAGAAATCCGCGCTTATTTCGAAAGGACCGTACTCATGGCTGGTACTAATGGTATTCCTGATTGATGTGTTTCGTCATAAGTTGTTGTATTTGGAAATGAAATTTTGTATGAGTTGCCAACACTTCGAAAATCTTTATTAGAGCAAAATCCGATACCGAAGATTAGTTTTTAGCTGAAGATCATCATATCTTGTACTGCTACATAAATATCAGGAAAATGAGACGTGATCAATAAAGTGGATTTATTGAAAACCGTTTCAGTAACATCATTCATTTTATCCTTGAAAAAAAAACTTTATCAAAGCAAAGAAGCAAATATGAATATTGTCTACACAAAGTTTATCGCGTGAACCAACTTCTTATATTTCAAAATAAAAGTTATAACATTTATAATTCTACATATAAACAGATAATTCTACATATAAAAAATCTTAGAATACGTGGACAACAATTATTTAGAACAATGTATTGCCAGGGCGCGGCAATCTGCACGCCATGGTCCTTTAAGGCAATTAACATTTATGAACGACGCTGGATATTTCAATTCAAATATAAGTGAAAACGCAAAACAAATTGTGCTTAAAGCTAGAATAGGCGTGATGACATTAAATTGTGTTTGGTGGCGTAATGAATCCTCGCAAATATGCTCATGTTGTAATATTAGGAAAATTGAGTCCGTAAATTTACGGATGCCCAATCTATCGAAACCTAAGGGTTCTATTTTTTGGTAAGCTGGTATTACCAGAATTGGAAGTAATTGAAATACCATATGGCGTTTATTGAGATAGGTTAGGCAACTATCTACATAGAAGCTCTACTTACCGTAATTTTTTAGTATCTGAATTCAACCACAATTAAAATCAACTTATTAACAAACAAACAAAAAAATTGTGTAAATAGTTACTTTGATCAACTATTGTTTCAACTAAATATTAATAAAGAAAACAAAATTTAAGTATATAAAGAAAAGAAAAAAGGAACATAAAATTATTCTGCCAATCAAATATTTTACATAACACAACAGACAGCTAATTGTTATTGTTGTTAAAATTTATATATATATATATATAAGTATTATTTTGTAACTTAAAAAAGTTAGTACGCAAGCGAGAAAATCTGCTCGATTTGCAGAGCGAGCGAGATAAAAGTTCGAAATCAATCTATACTATAGGTGGAGCGAGTTAAATTAAAAAGATCCTTTTCCAAAATTGGGAAGTTTCTCACATTTGATAGAACAAACATGAGACCTTTTAAAGCTAGCATGTTGTGTTTCGTAAACTCGAACATCCAGTATTTGGAAGACAATGGGGACATTTTCGTAATTGAGAAACCCTCAGATTTGTGATTCTCCTTTTTTGTTTTATGTTCATTAAATAAATTAAATCTTTAAAATAGTACTTTTGGGCTTTCTAATTTTATTTTTTCGGAAGGGGAAAAAGATTTTTAATTTCTACAGCGAGCGAAACTCTGCTCGCTTGTTCGATTTTGGAGCGAGGCGAAATTTCGTTATAATATTATTTTTTGTTTCTCAATAAACTTTATTATTATTATATAATCAGATAAAAATTAAAATTAAAGAATTTAAGTTGGAAGCTAGCTTCCGTAAAATATAATTTGTTCCGATATGCTTACTATAGCATAACTGTTTCCGATCTCTTTAAGCTTTTCTGATATTAAATCAATCTGACCACCCTTTTCATAAATGCTTTTAAATTATCTTCGTTTTTCTTTCGGAGACTACATGTTTTTTGGCTTTGCTCGAGTTAGTTTCAATAGTAGGCCACTTTTGTTGTTCTAGGAGGTCCTGGCCCCTTAACATGTTTGTTATAATAAATCCAATAGCTAGATTCTTGAAACTTACATAACATCGGAGTATTTTTTATCTAATTTACTAACTAAAATAAAGTAAATAAAAAGATAAATCTGACATTCCTGACCGTCCTTTATAACAATATTATATCAAAAAAAATTCAGAACGTTAGTATGAAAGCAAGCAAAATTTAATTTCATATCTCTAGTCAAAAATATATAAATAAAATATAACTCGTATTTAGTTAGTTGTGTAGAGCTATTTCTTATCATTCGTACACATGTTTAAAGATAAACATTATGATTAACCAAACCCAAAAAATTGATTTTTATTCCCAACAATTGATTGTATTAAATGTTACTAATGACATAAATAAGTCATTTTTGGATAAAGAATATAAAAAAAATAACCCAATACCTAATTTAGAAAAAACAACCGGACTTTCATTGAAATTCTCTTTAAGATCAACATTATTCAACCACGATGATGATATCCCAATCAATTCAAATGATTTGTTCTTAAGCAGTCCCAAATCCGGCATATCCATTTCATCATCATCATCATCATCGCCACAATCATCAACATTATTATCATCATCACCAAATGGTAGAGGACAATATAGCAATCTTCTACAAGTAAATAATAGAACTAAAAGAAGAAAAGTTGATAGTTTAGTTGAGATCAATGAAGATGCATGCAGCGAGGATATCTTTATACAAAAAATTGCTTCTTCATCTGCACTGACAGCACAATCAAAGTAAGATAACGATTTTTTTATAAGCTTCTTAAAAAAATACTATATCGGGTGTTACACCCTTCATTGGCATGAAATTATCTTTCTTCTACATTTTAATTTAATTAATATTTGAATATTTTTAATGTTTGTAACCCGTGAAATGTAACTAAGCATTTCTATTGGATCCGTAAATTTACGTTTGTCAATACCGTAGTTACACTACCAATCAAAAGTATGGGTACACCTAAGGAAAATATGTATGAGATTTAAATTGTGTTTGGTTTACGCATATGGATCTGTTGCTTGACATAAGTTTTCCAGCTTCAACACTTCAGCTTATTGAGCCTTTCTTCCAAAGCTCTGCTAGTTAAAATGTTAGAGTCTTAATGAAACTGCTGCGAATTTTTAAATACCGCGAATTTTATAAATCTGTAAATTGAGTTCTATGAAGAATTCATCCGTATTTCCGAAAATATATAACACCTTATAAGTATTTTGTACCATACGAATTGTGGAGACTCCAAAAGTAAAAGTTCCAAAATTCATAAAACAACTTGAGAATTGTTCAGTGTTATTTAAACGCCGCTATATTAGCATTTATAAAGTTTTTCTAAAATTAGTTTTCAATTTCTCGATTTTAACGGTATTTTGCGACAATTTTGATTCGGAGATGGAAGATTTATGTTCTATGAAATAAATGAAACGCGATTTTATCCCTAAGACTCACTAAATAATGTAAATCCTACCAACGCGGCGATAGTTTTTAAAAACTTGTCTTTTAATATCAACTAATTTAACGTGGATGGCTGTTAAGCTGATTAGCGGAATTAACAAAATTGAGTTTGATATGCCATAGAACATAAATCTTCCCACTCCGAATCAAAACTGCCGCAAAATACCATAAAAATCGCGAAACTTGAAAGTCGCGCTTTCGCGATATTTTTTGATGCAATATGCTTTAAGAATCTTTGAAAATGAAGAAATTGAAAACTCATTTTAGAAAAACTGACTAAATGTTAAGATGAATAACACTGAACCAATTCTCTAGCTGTCCTATGAATTTTGGAACTTTTACTTTGGGGGTCTCCACCAAGAGTATGGTACCAAATACTTATAGGGTGTTATATATTTTCAGATTCATTCTTTGATCTTAATTTAATAAATACGCGGTACCTAAGATTTTGCAGCAGGTTTAGTAAGACTCTAACTAGCAGAGCTTTGAAATAAAGTCTCAATAAACTTAAATATTGTAGTGGGAATTAAAATGTAGTTGTGGTGGATTCGTAAACCAAACAAACTTTAATTTTTATCATATCTATATTAACCGCTAAGTTATAGCTATTTAAATCTCACATATATTTTCCTTAGGTGTATCCATACTTTTGACCGGTAGTGTATAACAATTATATATCACACATGAGGATAGTAAAATTGAGATTGTAATAAATAGTACAAACAAAAAAGCGTTTTTACTATCGAAATCACAAAATATCCCAGATTAAGTGTTTTGGCTCAGATTCACTTGACAATAATGAAATTAAAACTAAAAATCTAACAACATCGAAACGACGAGGGTGGCGTCAAGTAGTAACTATGACTCACACGAAAGAACATTTATTAATTCTGAAGTGTGCAGAATTCTAACGTCACAGTACGAAAGTTCTAGCACCTACACCGACTAAACCGACCCTTAGCTCGTTATGAAATCTAAATTGCTTATATTGTAGTGTTACTCAAAAGATTTGTTAAGTAGATTCGTACTATTAACCAGTACAGGTCTCTGATGTATTAATTGTATTGCTTTATTGCCAAATTGAACCTCAATATCGTTAAGTGTAACATTGGGCGGATCCTTCTTAAAGTTCATATGAACAGACTTAGTTTCGTTAAGTTAAATTTTCCATTGTGTACAGCAACTAGAAATGTAATTATTTGTTTCTTACAATTTTGAAATTGATTCGAGTATTCTAGTAAATGTATAGTAGCAAATTTGATTTCAGGTAGATCACTTGTCTATATTAGGTACAATAATGGGCCTAATATGCTATCTAGTGGAACTTCTGCTTTTATATCTTTCAGCGTCGAATACTCATTTTCTTCCCGAACTCTGAAAACTGTATCTGATAAAAAAGACGTAGAAGTGTTACATTAGAGTTATGTAGAAAACGTTTTAGTATATAAGCTTATAAATAAATAATATAATACTTAGTTTTCGTAACTGTTAGTTATATTATCCTATTACTTTCCCCTTTATTAGATTGAAATATACTTGATGCTTTTCTTTAAACCATTTGATGTCTCTACGCAATTGCTGAGTCAAATTATTTAAAATATTTTGATTAGCAGGTTCACGTTATTGCTGCCAACGTTTCCTTTTATTTATTCCTTCCTTTAAGCTATTGCTAATTCTCTTGGATTTACTTATTCTAGTGTTAGCCAAGCCATAATAACTTCATACCGTTTTCGGAAGCAATGTCTAGTTTGCCAGCTGTTTGAAGAGAAATTGATAAGTATATTTTCGAGTCAAGCTCTAGTTTAAAACACATCTAGTCTTTTGAAAAATTTGTTAATACTGGATTAATATCCTTTTTAACAATATCTTCAGAAAGCTTTAAAAGAGAGCAATAAACTGCACCATAATTAATTATGGAGCTACGGTCTCTAGCGGTGTTTTAGTGGCATATTGAATTATAAACTTTACATCATTTTATATTTAGGTATTCATTTGTCAAGTGATTTTCAGTTAAGAGGTAAATATCAATGTATTGACGGTTTAGAAGCATTTTAAAAATATGTGATTTAGCTACCATTGGCATTCCATGTTACAATTTTTAAAAATTTGTTCCCACTTATTTAAAACAAAAATGCAATTGTTTGTAATTTTAATGTATGTTTCAAGATGTCTTTTTGCTTTAAAATTTAATTTAAATTAAAACTGTTTCTTTTTATAAGTAAAATTTGTTGAAAAGTAAAACCGCTACAATTTTAATTTCTTAAACAAATTTATAAATATTTTTTTTTTACATTTTGATTATTGATTTAATTACTGAAAGATTAAGCATAATTTAATTTACAGAGTTGTGTCAAATGTACCAAGACAAGTAAGAGCCGCCCTAAAGCGTCAGCCAGCACAATCACAAAATAATATTGTAACATCATCGAATGGACAAGTGCAATTAGAAATTGTTTCACAGCCAGAACAACAGCATAGAGCCAGATATCAGACAGAAGGTAGCCGAGGCGCTGTGAAGGATAGAAGTGGAAATGGTTTTCCAATAGTTCGACTAGTTGGTTACAATAAACCAGCTGTATTGCAAGTATTCATTGGAACAGATGTTGGAAAGGTTGCACCACATATGTTCTATCAAGCTTGTAAAGTATCTGGAAAAAACTCCACACCATGCAATGAGAAAAAAGTAGAAGGTACAATGTTTATTGAAATAGAATTCAAACCTGAAAACGACATGACAATAACATGTGATTGCGTTGGTATACTAAAAGAACGTAATGTTGACGTTGAGCACCGGTTTCCTGATCATTTGGCTCAAAAAAGTAAAAAAAAATCAACCCGATGTAGAATGGTTTTTCGCACTCAGCTTACAAATGACGAGGGGTCGCATTTGGAAACACTTCAAGCCTGTTCTAATGCAATTATCTGCAGTAAGTAGTACGTTTAATACTAAACACATTAATACAAGTATGTGTTCTATGTAGCTCAACCCCCTGGTGTTCCTGAAGTCTGTAAAAAGTCTTTAGAGTCGAGCCCTGTCGAAGGTGGATTGGAACTCTTTATTATTGGTAAGAATTTCTTAAAAGACACTTTCGTTGTCTTCAAAGAATCTGTAGATCCCCCACAAGCAAGTTTATCAAATCCATGGGAAATGAAGGTTGTTCCTGATAAAGAATATTTACAACAAGTGAGAAAATTCTGTCTTTGCAATAATGAATTTAATAACGTTTGTTTCTCTCGCATAGACTCATTTAATTTGCGTAGTTCCATCATATTACAATCAAACTATCAACAAACCAGTCAAAGTAGAACTATTTATCATATCGAGTGGTAAGAAAAGTGAAACACACTCATTTATGTATACCCCGTCAGGCACCCATACTATTCTATCAGCTGCTTCATCGACGATGAGTCTTCACGGTGTTTTGAGTGCCACTAAAGGTAAGTGTTTTGTAATTTCTTGTGTTAGGTCTAAGTGTATTGAGAAAACCTTGAAAACAAATATTTAATCGTCAATTGACTTTTTTTTAATTTTAAATACCAAACGCTTTTGAGTTTCACAATTTTAAATTTAAAAATATAAAGAAATATGTATATGTATTTAAATTCAAATTTAGTGTGGATTTTGAGGAGACAAAAATATTGTAAGTTTAATTTATTTCTCAAAAAACTTTATCCAATATATGTAACTTTATTGTTTTACAAGTAAATTAGTGTGTACAGTATTCTACTTAGCGGCAGCAATATAACTACTTATTTTAGCAATATAAAACACGGCTCCAAATAAATCTTATTAGATTCTAAAGAATTTTTAATAATTCTTTTCAATATTTTTTTATCTTTGCCTAATTATTATAAGAATGTTTTTAAAAACTTTACTAATTCTAACTGATTTTAACTAAACATTTTAACATTTATAAAAATCAACTTTTTCTAAAAGACTTTTGAAAATAGTAAAAATACCATCACTTTTGTAGAAGTTTTTGAAACTTATTTATCATTTGGGAAAACATGTTTTTCCGAAAATTCAGGTATTACTTTATTAAATCAAGGATTTTTATATTTTTGTTTTGCACATTTTGAATTTCAGACTGTTTTGATCGAAACATTGACAGTTTAGATAAAATACTCTTACTTAACATTTTGCTCGCAAGTTTTCCGTCAACCTTTCATTAGGTTGGTCGTTAACACCCTATAAGATTGAGTTATGGAAATGAAGTGTTGAAGCTAGAGACGCGTAAAATAGCTTATAAAAATTAAATGTTGGTGGATAATTTAATTATCTCCAAACAAATAGCTGCCGTCGATACATTGCTTTGTATTAACAATAACAAGGCCCAAACAAACCTTCATCAAGAGTTTTATAAACATAAGGGTCGGAAAAGAGCAGAACAGAAAATGTTTATTTTATTGAAGTTTTCTTATATTTATTTATTAGACTTTTTCTTATATTTTCCTGAACAAAAACTCATTTCCACACAATTTTTTTGAATTTTGAAAGTAAAATATCAATATTTATTATAAGCGTAAAAAGCATATTTCTATTATTTTTTGTTTTTTTTTTTTTTTTTAAAGTCAATAATTGTAAATTAAACCAAAAGCAATTGAAACAACTCTATTGAATGTTTGTGTTGTCATTAATTTTTGCTAGTAATTCAGTTCAATTGGCAATGATTTCCATTTTCAATTTGGAAATTAGTAACCCTAAGCAGTGTGAATGAAATTCCTTGTCAGGATATGTGATTGTTTATTTAATGCAGAGTTTTCTTAGTTATCCTTTTGGTTTAATTATTATTATTTTTTTTTCTAATAATGACGATTACCTTGAAAGTACGAAGTTTTTATATTACTAGATATTAAGATAAATATTTATTCTAGAAAAGTTTGCAAAAAAAAATTGCTGAACAAGCAGGATTTTGTTTTCACACTAATTTGAACAAAAATATTTTTCGTTTATCTTCCTTCTCTTAGCTATTTAGGTACGCAAAAGTTTCCCAAAAATTCATTTAAATAAAAAAAAAACTATAAGACTTAAAAATACTTATGAAAACGGTATCCTTAAGAAACGCTCTAGACAATTGAGTATGTGCCGCTGATAAATATAGCACACTTGATTTAGATCAATAAAACACATGATAAAAGTCAGTTGGGCCATTGCCATCTTCGCAATCAACATCTACAGGGATTGTTTTTCCTCTTCGTCGTCCGTCAGTCTACAGATGCCTGGACCTGCAAGAGATACATCATCAGTTGTAACGATCATCACCACATGTCATAGGGTACTAAAAAAGATTATTCTTTTTACAAAAAAGAAAACAAAATCTATATTTTTTAATGTTCGGGTTGATTTAGAAATTCTTTTCAAAAAATGTTTGACGATAAGTGACTTCTTCGGAGTTTTTCGTTTTTGTGGGAACTGGATTGTTAAGTGCGATGTTCTAAAATATATATTTTGAACATAGAACTTATAGAATATATATATAAAATATGTGAAAAAGAAATTATTATAGTACAATAATATTATGTTTCCTTAACTATTTACGAGTAATAAAAGTCTGTAGCTTCTTTGGCCTTCCAGCTAAGAATAGCGCAATACATACATGTCAGGATGTATGTACAACTCGAAGCTAGAACAAACAATTTAACTTTAAATGTTCACTTAAAAAAAACATTTACAAAAACGCGACAGATACAAAATCTGTCTGTTGGCAGTTTCAAACAATTTTGATATTATTTTATTTTTCGCTTTTACGACCGCATTTTGAGTAAAATATATATTTTGAACACAATATATCTATATATCAAATATTTGAAAAAGAAATTATTATAGTACAATAATATTATGTTTCCTAAACTATTTATGAGTAATAAAAGCCTTTAGCTTCCTTGGCCTTCTTGCTAAGAATAGCGCAATACATCCGGACTTGTTGATGTACAACTCGAAGCTAGAACAAACAATTTCACTTTAAAATTTCGCTTTAAAAATAACTTCCTACAAAAACGCGACAGATACAAAATCTGGTTGGCAGTTTCAATAAATTTTGATATGGTTTTATTTTTCGCTTTTAAGACTTTAAAACAAAGCTGCAAAAATTAGATGTTACAGTTCAAAGAAATTTTAAAAATTTTACTTTAAAAATACACTTTTTTTTATACAAAAACGAGATCGAACAATAAAAAAAACACACAACCGCACTAAAAGCGATTGAAGCTTACGTAAAACCATAATTTAAATTTAATAAGAAAAACATAACTTTAATTATAATACGGCACATGAAATGTTGCAATCCAATTCCCATAAAAACTGAAGAGCCCGCGTGTTAGATTTTTGAATTAAAATATAGTGGTTAGATAAAGGAAATGTTAATATATAAGATACATTGCAAGCGTGGAGTTTTTATATATTTTTAAATTTAATTTTTTTTTCCAAAAACCCTATAGGCTTTTGCCACATCGAGAGAGATCATCAAGAGCACATCATCGTTGGTTGTTCGGTTTTCAAACTTTCTTTTATAATATATCTTCCTCATATAATTCAAATTTCGAGTATAGACATAAGTTTTACAATAAATAATACCTATAATTACACCTACTAAATAGTAATAGAAATAAGTCTTATATTAAGATCATGATTACTTTGAATCGCGAGATATAAGAGTTCATGTATGTGCGATTGTGTATGTATGTTGATGTTAATATAAAAATTGGATTTTGTTGTGTTGTTTATGAAATCATAAAAGTTCCAAGAATATTATAGCAGTTGCATTGTTTTAAAAAACAAGATCGATCAGATAAAAAACTAATTTTATATGTGTTACACTCAAAACGAACCTAAATTGATATAACGACCATATTAAATAATTATAGTCATTAACTACAAAATGATAAAAAGCAAGAAAATAGCGCCTACATCTATAGAAAAGTATTTTAATAATTTCAGTTGTTTATAAATACAAAATAAAAATATGTTAAATTTTGAGATACAAAATACAGTACTTGCAAAGTACTTTTAAATTTAAATTAAATTATTCTTAAAATTTTACATCCATATTAATGTTACCTAGGCGGAAATATATTATTTTAATTTCCTGAACTTACCTATTTTGACAACATTGGTTTAGAAATTCTCTTAATAAGCTCTTAAAGTATTCTTTTAAATTGCTCCCGGCTAAAGATAAAAATATATCTAATAAAAGATATTTAAAATAGATTTTTAATTGTGACAAGATTATTTCTAAGCTTAGCTCTTAAAAACGTCTCGCAAACTATTAGTTATAGAAGTTCTAAGCGCATAGCAAACAGACGTAACACCAAGTCGTATATCACAAAATATAAACGACTTGGTATATTTGGATGATATTGATCCTGGTTTTTACAACAGTGCAATATTTTGTGGCTCATTTTCTTTATGAATCAGTATTTGAAATGGTGATGGATTAAGATATATATTCAAAGTGATCATAATAGTGGTTTTAAGTTTGGTTTTAGTATTTTATATTATTTCAGGTTCATTGTTCTTTCGTCGGCGTAATCAACATACTCTCTCTCCCTGTTTTAAATTAGTGCATTAAGAAAAGAATACTTTCCATTTCTTTTGATTTTAACGAATTACCTTCTTTTAGATGGAAGTATGGGACCATGGGCTAACGTTAGTGATTCATGCATTGAACCAAAGCTTGAGATGGATGATACAATGGGTATGATGCCGCCTCCTCCTACGACAACTATTCCTATGGGTGTTAGACGATCTTCAGCATCTAGTACTATGTTAAGCGATCAAATTTCTCAATTAAAAACTGAAATAATGGATGATAATTCATCGAACTCCCCAGCAGATTCATTGGATCGCTTTCCAGTGACACCAACTGGAGAAAACATGGTTAATAATACGGTTATGGATCATAGTTTTCACAATGTTCGCGATCAGAATTTAAATGTTTTGGACATGAGAAATTTGCCAATGCTACAAAATGCAAATTTCACAACACAACAACAAATGATTCAAAGTGGAAGTGAGACTGTAGACAAGTTTATTTCAAATATAACTGCCAATATGCCATCTAATGGTGAACCATCCATTGCCGACTTTGTACATGCAGCAGCTGTTGCCGCTGCTGTTTCTGACCAACCAGTTCAAGTTCCTATGCAAATGACTCAGTTGATAACCAACCTTTCTTCACCTCAAGCGGAATCACCTACTTCATTGGAACGTGCCCGCTCCAATTCAATGTCTAATTCATCGGGATCCCCACAATCATCAAGCAATGGATTTGAATCCACAATTTCGCATGATATAATCTTAAATTCAAATAGTGCTGCCAGTTTAATGATAAATTCAGCGACACCTACAACCAGTCAACAACAGGGTGAGCATATTACTACCGATATTATAATGAACTCATCTGTTGCACCAACTGTCATATGTCCGCAAACTGATCCAATTACATTAAATCAAGTTGCTATGGCTACTTCTATACTAAGTGATATAGCTGCAGGTCAAAATCAAGATCAAGTTACCACTAATCTTATTAACAACATCATAAGCGCGAATGCATCCACTCAGCCGCAAGTGGTTTCAACAACTGATTCAGCCATTAGTGTTATGATGTCGTTAACCGAAAGCCAATCAGATCAAGTTTCACAAATACTGAATAATCAACCCCCTGTCCTTAGCACGAATACTTTGGTAAATATGCTGCATCAACAACCACAACTTGGGAGCGTCCCTGTGCCAGCTACAAATGCAGGATTCTTAAACCCATCATTACCCACAGTTCAAATTGCTGCTATCAAGTAAGTTTTTGGAATAGTTTTTCGTGGATGCATCCCTCATATAATATTTTCACAGTTCACTCACAACACAAGAATCTCTGATGGTGCCAAATAATCATCCCGTTGTTCAACAGGTTGGCCAACAAGTACCTCAGGAAGTATCAGCTATGAGTGCCATGTCGGAACAAGATCTTATTAGCTACATAAATCCAAGTGCATTTGATCAAGGTAATTTTACTTAAGGTTTTGAACGATATTAAAAAAAACAGAAGTTAAGTGATTTTCTATCTTTAATACAAAAATTGTTATTCTAAATGACTGAAATTCTTAAGTTCGTTCACTATCTATTCGACGATGACAATCATATCTTAATATATAATTACCAAGGCCCCTAAAAATTCAATGATTTGGATTCCAAACCAATTTTTTGTTTAAGTTGAACATTATGAAATATGTTTAACATTATGAATATTATAATTATTTTAATTAGAGGTAAAATTATGTTGTTCTTTTCAGTTCAAATTCAAAAGTGTTCTATAAAAGTTATTTTCATTCATGATTATTATTATGAAATTTATTTATTATCCCAACTAGAATTCATAGGTTTTGCAAATATACAAAAGTAGAGCCCATTACTGAAAAAAAAACTAAAAATATTCAAAACAATTATTAGAGGTAATAATGTAAACTATATAATCTATAGTGCTTAAAAGTTTAGAAAATATGTTTTAAAAAAATTTACTTTTACTTTCAGTTTAATGCGAGGAGAGAGAAGAAATTAAAGAAGAATGATAATGGAGAGAGATTGAAAAGGAGTCTTTCGAAGATTTTAAGTAATAGCTTTCGTTACACACAACAAGAAAGAATCAATCAAATATATTAAGTTATCGAAAAATCTGTACATTTCAAGTTATCGTACTAAATTTGGAATGTGGAAATTTTATAAATTTAGACTAATAGAAACGAAATTATATTATATTTTATGAATGTTGTTATTACTACCTTTGTTAAGTTTTTTTCTTTTGTAAATCTAAAAATTTAATTACTAATTTTTTTAAAAAATATAAGTTATATAAAAGAAAATTAAATTACATTACTTTGTAGTTTGTTTAACTGCCATTTGTTTCAAAACAATAGAAAACCAGAATGATTGCCTTGATATTTTTCAAAAATAATCGTAGTCAATTCAAAATTTTCCTCGAAATTAAAAATTTGCTATGCAAATCCAATTACATTTTTTATGTAAAAAGTCTGATTTTTCATTTTTTTTATTGTTTTATCCGTTTTGAAAAATATATATTATTTTATACCGTTTATTTTTAGAGTTTTAAAATATGCCTATTATTATTAGAAATGTATAAATTTAAATTTGAATACTATATATTTTTTGTTGTGTTTTAGTCATTGTCTAATAAACCGGATATTCGTTATAAAATGTTTATTATTTTAATTTCGTTTTTAGGGGTTTTTTTTTTTTTTAAATACCCTTATGTACTCGCTTTGTCAGTCCGTCTGTCTGCCGTAAACCTTTTGCAACGTAAATAACTTCGTTACCTGGAATCATGTAGGGTTGTGTGATACATTATTCTGAAGGTACCAATAAGACCTACAAACCCCCATAAAAATTTTGAAAATACATGGGCGTAGGCAAAGGGCAATTAAAGTCAAAAGTCGATAACTTCGTTATCTCGAATCATAGAGGGTCGTGTGATACATCATTTTGAAGGTACTAATAAGGCCCATCATCCCTTATCAACATTTTGAAAATCTATGGGCGTAGGAAAGAGCAATTAAAGACAAATGTATTTTTATGGACTTTACTTTTCCTAGTATGATTACTATGGTTCCTAATATATTATTCGTAGTGAGGATGGGGCCAGAGACTGTGATTTGGGTAATTTTATAATTCATTTTATAACAAAAAAAACCTTAGTGCTACTACGGAACGTAGTTCTACTGCACCGCTTCATTTACTTTTCAATTAGATGTTAGAATGGCTAATCAAAATGAAACAAAGTTTGTGATCTGAAGCACCGACTTAGAAAAACTACAACATAATTGTGGGACTATTAAACTTCAGAATACTTAATTTCCAACATTAAATCTCTGATTTGATACTAACGGATAAATATTTTTGTTTTTACTGTGTATTAAAGGTTGCATTTATTTCCCATTTTTGGGGAAAAAACCTTTGTTATTGAAACTGTGTAATTTGTTGCCAGTATATTAACATATGACTAGCGAAATTGATTAGGACGTCGAAGAAGAAACAAGCGCTTTAATCTAAACTTCATCTAAAAGTGGTATCAAACATAATAAATTCTATAATTTTGGCTTAATTTTAAAGTTCCATGATTTAACTATAAAAAGTATTCATTCGATTCATTTCATCCCGCATATCATCTTATCACTGCCCAGGTAGAACCGAGGGCTTTTGTCTACATTTAGTAAGCATTTACTAAAATAGCTGCAAATTCAAGCCCTCTGAATAGAAAACAAATATAAGAGCTTTCAGAGAGCTTAAGAAGTTCTTAAAACATGCCATTAGTAAATGTTCTGATAAGTTTTCGCATAGGGTGTAAGTCTTTCCTTCTCGCTCATTCATTCGTGTGGTGACGTTTTACTCAGAGGGTTAGCGAGAACACGAACCTTAGCGAAAAAACTCAAAAGATGGATTTCAGTTATGCAGAAACAACGGCCCAATGCAAAATATGTAGCAGTGATATCTTTTTAGAAGAACAGCCCGTGCATTTGAGATGTCTATCAGCCCGAGAATGCCGGCGGTGAATGTGAGCTTCAACCTGAGCCTGAAATTGTAGCTAGAAATACCACAAAACAATCGCAGACTTTTAATAATAATAATAAACCAAAGAACCTAAGATAACTCGTTGGCCATGCTCGAAAGTTTTACCACCAACTTCTGTACTTATTGTTCCAAATGCAGCGTCTCGTCAGTTTGTTAATGTCAATTGTGGTAAACGAAGAACATCGACTGTCATCACACAATTCCCATCACTCCCACCCCTGATGTAGAAGTAATTGAAAAATCAACAGCCTTCTTTCAGTCAGTCAATTGAAAGTAAATCAGTTCAAGTTGGTATTCAGTCTTTGCAGCAAAATCGGCGCCTAAAACTAGCACAACAAATTAAATTTTAACCTATTTACATTGGTAATATAGATGTGAACCCAACTGAAAAAGACCTCTACGATTATCTATTTGAAGTGGGTGGCTCTCGGGTCGCCGAAAACTTCAACATATTTGGAATCAACAGTTATTTGTTATTTTCCATGAATTTTTATTTGAGGAAATAATGAACATGTGGGAAGATGACATCACTGATCGAGAATGTTTCTACTACAATTATGCAGAAAACCTTGATAATCAGTCAAAAAACTAGATAATTTCACAATGCAATGGAAAACCTTCCACTAAAAATAACATAATCTAAAACTTCAAATTATAGCTATACAAAAAATCCATCCGCAATCTCTCTCTATGATATTAAAAAAGGTGGAAAATTTGCAATATTTGATAAGAAACATTTCAAATGCAGTGTAGTTTCCAAATCATCTTTTTCGAACGACTGTTGTGAGTATGTTTTTTGTCTAATATCAAATAAATTCTCTTTCATTACTTGTAAAGGGAAATTTGAGGTGATTTATCCAGAACATCGTACTTTAGAGATCAGTGCTTTTATGATTAAGCGAGTAACGAGAAGCCTTCCTGATATACCCCAGAACTTTCGAAATCTAACGGACTTTGACAAGCCTTCTGCAGATTCCTATGTTGGTGAACCATCGCACGTCATTCTAATTCCTATAAAACTGCGATTAGTTAAAAAATATTTTATTGTTACAATTTTTTGTTTTCTTTACATTTTCATTTTTGCTTTACTAAGAGATTCTCAAAAAAAGACTTTGAGAGAATAAAATATTGAAAATTTTATAAAAAAGTGAAAGCTCATTTGAAAAAAATTAAAAAAACAGTACAAAAAAAAAAACAAATTTGTAAAAATATAAAAACTAAGTGCTAAAAGATTTGTTTGGAATCGAAGACCACAAACGAAAGTAAACCTGAATCAGAAAAACCTTAAACAGAAGAAAACTAAAAACAGCGTCAAAAGCCAAGTTGTAAGGAACGTTTGGGAAAAGACAAGTCCTTAAGACAACAATCTAAAGAACTGAATTTTGGCAAGAGACTAACAGAGAATTCAAACTCTGCAACAAAACGCCAAGCCGATAAAACACTTAAAATTACGTTCCAGCAAAACAAATTGTTTGGTAAATAAAATGCCATAATGCAAGTCTACTCAGATAGATCTAAAGAACCAAAAAGTGATGTATTATTCCTTTTGTAGATAAGAACACTGAACTATATGAAGATATAAAGGTTATTGTGGCTGATACTCTTGCAAGCGTCCAAAGAAAAATAATGGTCAAAAAAGATGAGGAAATTGTCAGTTTCAAAGAAGATGTTCTTCACATTAAAAACATAACTGTAGCCTTGAAATTATCTGCGAAAAAGAATAACATTATTTTATTCAAAGTGACTGAAAGTAAAAATGAGAAGCAAACTTCAAAAATGAATAATAACTAATTGAGCTTACTAACCAGCAGATTTTTGAGGAAAAGAATAAGAATAAAAAAATATGACGAAATTGCCAGTTTCAAAGAGATGTTATTGGCATTCAAAGCATAACTGTAGCCTTGGAATTATCTGCGAAAAAGAATAACATTATTTTATTCAAAGTGACTTTTTTTTTTTTTTTTTTGAGGTATTTTGCACCAGAGACTTAACATACATTGTGACGCACGCTAAATACTGTGGGACTCTTACCCACTAAACCCCGATCCAAGGTTCAAATAGAGACTAGTCAAATGTTGACTAACTATATATTTTGAAATAAACGCGAGAGACAGAATTATCTTAATAATAAATCAGATTAACTGAGATCAGTCGGAAGTACTCTTCTGAGTGTTCTAGAAATGGGCTGATTTCTTATTAGTTGAGAGGCTTCTACATTCACATGC
>JXPG01020809.1:0-15964 GCA_001015175.1 Megaselia abdita
CGCATGTGCATGCGAGTTTCTAGTAAATCGATTTGGTGATAACTTCCAAATCGATAATGTGTGTACCGTTACCGTTAGTATGTGTAAAATACTTTAAGAACTGTCCATTCCTTCACAAAAGCGACATTCATCAGACTATGTGAGGTTTAATTTTGTGGTATGTTTCCTAAGAAGATTGTGATCCGCGAAGATTGCAATCAATTTCCTAACAGTGTTCCTGTTGTGGTTTAGAATATTTTAGCTTCTTCCTTTATGAATCGCTGGCCAGAAGGTCTTCGAAATTGTGCATGTTCTCAGATTCCTCTATCTGTCCTTATGTTCCATTTATTTAGCTCAGTAAGTTTCAAATGTTGTTCCCTAAGCGTACAATTAGTTTCCGCTTTAGCTTTGCTCTTCATTTTCCTAGCTTCTTTCATAGCTTTATTAATTTAACAGACTGGCTGTTATCTTTGCATTTTCTTTGGTAATTTACAACCTATTTCGAAAGCTTATTAAGACCTCAGTTCAGCTCAGTTCAGGCGTTTTAATTGACCCTATCTCCTTCACTTTATCAACTTCCTTCAAAAAGATTTCCCAGCTTTCCTGTAGAGTACTTCTACAGGTGGTTTTCGATTGATATTGAAAAAGATAAAAGAGTGATCAAAAAGAGGTTCTACTCTACCTAATTCCCAATCCCTAACCTCAATACTACCACTGTTGGATTTGAGAGTTATATCCAAGATTTCACTTCGGACGGCGTTGCGAAATATTGGCTTGTCACCAATGTTGCATAAGTAAATATTGTATTTTATAATAAACTCAACCAACTCACCTCTGTCGTTGAAATTTCTACAACCCCAAAGACTATAATGCGCATTTGCATCGCACCCAAGCATGAGGTCCCAGCTGTTGTTATTTTTCACAACCCTTTCCACTGTATTTTAAGGTACATATACCCCTTCATCACGAGGGCGTTAGGCTGAACAGGGGCAGAGGGGTTTCATTCCACCCTCCTCCACCAGAATCACTTAAATTATCGAGATAGAAGAAATTAATATTTTTCTTGATTAAGATACATGAACGAGGTTTGCCTGTACTCCTTTTATAGCAGAGGCAATAGCCATCTACTTTCAAACCTTGAATCTTGTTGTTGCATCCAATCCATGGTTCATGTATCAGAACCACTTCGGGGCTAGATCTCGTGATGAGGTTTCCGAGATTATCCGTACCCACCTTGCAATGATATAGGTTAATTTGGATTAGATGCATCATTTGTTCCGGGCAGTTTAAGAACTACCTTGCCCTCTCCAAGTCCACCACAAATTTGTCCTCTTGCAACTGAGGTAAGCATTCCTTATTCAGTTTTAAAGACCACGTTTGGCCGTTTTCTTGCTTCAGACCTTCATACAGAATTATCCACTTCTTAGTAATGAGGGGGTTGAATCTGGTAAAGGCTGCAATTAAAATGTTCTTAGGAAGGATAGGAGCAGGAACCCAAAACAGTAGCTGCAGGGACGATGTATTTGTGTATCTCGTTTTTTAGTACACCCATGAGTTTCACACTTATCACCCATCTTCATCTTAAGCTTTGGAATCAAGCTTACTAGATAATCTAGCTTACTAGATTGATCTAGCCAAGTTGATCCGCCTCTGTCAGCGTTTTAGCCCTTTTTTTTATTGTAAGGGACTTATCCTCATCTCAGAAATTAATGCCCCTTTTCTTGTGTTCTTGTTAATAAAGATCATTCTAGTTTTTAGCTACCTATTCCAGCTCCGAAAATCCATGTTTGAAACATTTAAAGATTGCATTTCCTAAATACCATAATTTAGCCCATGAAACAAAACATTTAGCAAAATGTGTTCAAGTTGATTTCAATATGAAACTAATATACAGAGGAAACCCACTCTATTCTTCGGATGCTTAAGACTTGAAATTGTTTGGACCAAATTTTGTACTAACTAATTCTTGACGAGTATATGTACTTTTTGTTGTTTGTTTATTTGATTTTTTTATAAATTTTATCTTTTCTGACTCAGTGTTGCTGATTTGTCGCTCTCCAAGCTTTTCACATATTTATCGTTAGTTTGAATATAGAGTTGATGAAATCTGCATTTCAAAAATGTTGTGCACACACATGTGCGACTGCTCATAACCAAATGTATTAAAAAAATATTCGTAATCTTATGTTATCTTGAAATTAAAGTAAACAAACCATAATATTATTTCTTTCTAAAGCTTCTAAGAAAATGGGAATAGAGGGTAAATACTTATATTTTTACTTTTAAAATAAATATTACTTATACCACGTTGTAAAATAATTAAAGGTAGGTCCACTAGACATTTTCTCTTTTTACTTTTAAGTTCACGTATTTATTTTGTATTAGTTTTGGGAAAAAATGGGTTTTATGCAGCTTCAGTTTGCTTACAGAAGATTAAATCATTAAATTATTTGGCATAACGGTAAAAAGAGAAATGTCTAGTGTGGATCTATCTTAATTTTTTACAGTTTTAATAATAAATTATTGTAATTTAAATAAATTTGTCAACATTTTTTTAGCAAAATTACATCAAATTGATATGCAACATGCTATAATCTTAGAAGAGAAGATTAGAACACAATTAGACATTCTTAAGGAAAATAGAAGTACTTCCAAGAATTCCCAAACAATGGCCGAGGATTTTTTCAAGAAAATGACATCTTACAAGGAGCTGTTGGGAGAAAATGTTGATTCCACTAAGATATTAGAAAACGTACTGATGTCCATTCACGTAAATATTTAAAATAATTATATATTTGTATGCCATATTTTTTTTATATTACAGGATATAAGTCAACTTGCATCTTCTTTATATACTGCAGCGACTGGGCTTCCTGTTTCAAGATCAATAAGCTCCGTGGGGGAAAAACAAAGTGAAACTTTTGCGTCTCCGATTCTACCAAAAAGAGCTGAAACCTTTAGTGGATTTGACGATAAAAGAAAAGTAACAGTACCTGAAACGTCTTTAACAAATTTGTTTATTTTTGCTATTTCAGAGTTCTCCGTGGAAAGATGCAATACTTTCAACGTTTCCCATCTTAAATGCATCAAATACACATAAAGGAACAATAATGAATGTAAATACAGAAAATATATGTATGAAAGACAGCAACTTGGTTGCTTTAGAAATAGCACACAATCTTCACACATTACTTTGCATAATTTGTCAGCAGATGACTAAAATTACAGATTTAGAAATCGAGCTGGAATCATTTTGTAAAAATGAAAAGTGTTCATATAAAGATCAGTTGGAAGAACTTAGAAATCTACAAGATAAACTTCAGGAAGAAAAAAATGCATGGATGAAACAAAAAGAACAACAAGAAAATGAATTAGAACAGCAGCGTTCTAAGCAGGAGGAAACACAGAAACAAATGAAAATGCAACAAGAAGATATAAAAGAGCAAAGAGAGCAGTTGTACAGGAAAATGGAAATGTTGTCTATGCAAGGTCTGCTGCTTTCACCAAATGTAAGTTAAAAACAATTAAAAATCAGTTAATTTATTCTTTTCGTTTTTTTTACTTTAGACACCGATCGCTATTTCAAACAAATCTTTTGACGGGATCCATGATGAAAACAATACTATAGTAATGTCACCAGAGGACAATAAATCGAAAACACAAGGTAACATTCAATTCGTAATTAAAGAATTAACTCAAATAATTATATTTTAGCTAAGAGTTGTACTATATCTAAGCCAACCACCTTGAGACAACAAATCCCAGTAAAACTATCCTCAACGTATGCTAATAACATTTGTTTTCGATGGGGGAATAAATCTTTAAAATGTTTCGCATTCCATATTTTGTTTATTTTTAAGAATAACAAATATTAAAAAAAAAAATAAAAAAATATTAGATCTAGAAGAATTATTTTAAGAAACAATCTAAAGAGTCATTCCACCCATCTAATTTATTTAAATGCTCATATATCATTTTCATTGTATACAGTTCAAAACTTGAGAAAGATCAAAACATTCCACAACTTACAAGTTCTACTAATTCTAATAGTAGTGGTCTATCCCAACTTCTTCCGTTGAAGTTAGCCGACAAAAAAAATGCAGTTATACCTAATCATTCCAGAACTGGTAGTACACCTTCTTCCATTCCAGTAGCAAGTCAAATTGCTAGCCCCGCTACTAGGTAAATTATGAAAAAAAAAATCTTTTGTAAATACTAAAACCTCATATAATTAAAGCCTCCATGTGGAGAAATAAAAAAGTCACGAACTCAGAAGTCAAAACAGAAGAGGTCAGATTTGTGTTATATCTTCAGTTTGTTTTCTAAATCATACTTCACCGTTTTTAAAACATATTAAAAATTGTAGAATAAATGATTCTCTTTCTGTACAATGTTCTTCGCTTTTGACTACTATGATAATTGATCATCTCTTACCTGGGGCCTTTATTTATAAAAGGTTTTTGTAAATATCCTACTTTTAAAACTTTCAGAACCAACACATATCCAAAAATACCTGATAAATATAAAGTCAGAAGTGTTAATAATGACTTCAACGATCAGACTAATCTTCAAATAAATGTCGAAACAAGTAAATCTCAACAAAGGCCTGATGATGACGAAATATATTTTTAAGTTTTATTTATTGTTGTATGTATTTAATTTAAAGAAATTATTAAAAAATTAAATGTAAAAAAATAATATTTTATTTATTTGCTGTGTTGATTGCGTTACTAGATGTTAATTTCTGGGTTTTATTTAACTTTTAGTTTTCACAGAGCCATGTTAAACCTAGGTAGCTTTTTATCTTTCGTCTTTCGATATCAACGTCAAATTAATATTGCTTTCAGATAATTAAAGTTTAAGGTTGGTCATTATTTTCTGATTGACCTTGGGTTGTTCTTGAATTATTTTCGATAATATCTTTTTCTATGATCTCAGTTCACTTTTGTAATGGATATAATTTACTAATATATAATAATAAGACGAGCAATTGATAAGTCTTCAAATAAAAGAACAAATGACATAAAAATAATCAGTTTAATTAATATTCCAGAATAATATCATTTAACTCTTAAAGTGAAAATGTTACGTTGAAAAGCTAGACCCGAACGACAACGGTTACGATGGCTAGATTGCTTTGAAGGAGAGCTTACATCAAAAGGAATCAAAAACTGGACCGCAAACCGAGACAAATTCTGTGTAGATTCTGAATCAACGCCATGGTTCAGATAATCATCATATGTATGTATAGTATTTGATATCGTTTCTTACTTTTTAGAGGAAGAATAATTTGCTGTCTCACAGGCCAGAGTCTCAGTAATTGTAATGATATCTTTAATGCTACGTTCAAGAATATGCAAATCCATTTTTAAAAACTTTTATTAACTTATATTTATAAATATAAACTTTTATATATAACAAAACTTTTTTTGAAAATCCAATACACTGAGAAAAAATGTCAAAAAACGTGGTTTCTTTTAAATACCATTTTCTTGGGAACCGTTGTAGTTACGAAGTTGAAACTTCTGAGATGGGATCAATTTGGATTTGAGGGAAATGAGAAAAAAAAATATTTTGGAAACCTTTTTTTCTTAGAATCTTACTAAGTTGGTGCCATTTTAAAGTGATCCTTAGACAAGCAGCAAGCAAATATAAGGTTTCCATGATTTAAATTAAAAAGTTGATTTTTTTATGTTTTTCTATTTTAACAAAAGTGGTGTCATTTTAAACGGGAGAGCTACATGAGTCCAAGAAACCATAAAGAAGTTTTATAAGAATTTTACACATAGAGAAGTTTAATATTTTGCCCATAATACAATATGGGTATCAATACTGCAATTTGGGTTTTAAAGAGGAGAGTACTGGGAGTACAAATAACAATAAATCAATGTTCGATAATTGCGAAAATTCACTAAAAATTTGGTTAAAATTTGTTAAATTGATTTTTTTCCTATTACTATTTTAAAGAGGAAAACATAAGAAGTCAACGAACAAATTTTAAAAAGTATACGCTGAGAAAAAACATGATTTGATTTTTTTGTTTCTATGAATACAATGTGGGTATCGAATTTAAGAACAAAAGTTTGGCAATACTAATAATTAACATAATGTAATAATCACATTACGAACAATGTAGCCAATTTCCCCCTATGAAAGAGAGAACAGCTGATTGATCCTGTGGGAGTAACCAACACAAACAACAACGACAGAACAGATGTTCTGTTTTTAGTTATTGTTACTCGTTCAAGATCGGTGAATTATTGTTGTGGCTACTCCATGTCGATAGAATTAGTGATCGGTTAATTGCTATCTAGAATTTATTGTATCGTGCTCGGGATTCGAACCCAGAGTAGAAGGCAGATGCACTAACACCTATACCAACGCTTAATAAAATAATCACTCCATGAAAAATGCCGACCTAAGATTCTAAAAGATATTCTAAAATTGTAATCTTAAAATAGTAACAACAATACAAATTGAAATATTATTATATTTTAATGTAACTAAAAAATAAAACCACAATTTTAATCTGAAATAAAAGAATATTATTTACGAAATGTAGTTATTTCCGAATTAAAAACAAAAAATAAATCTAAATTTTAAGTTCACCCATATAAATAAACAATTACGTTGATATATATAAAAAATTTTATGATTTTCCGAGATATATTTAATTTTAATATTTGGCTCAGTAATACCACGTGACACTGAATAACATTGTCAATATCAAAAATCCATAAAATTAATAAATGTTTAAGGGGCTTATATATCAAATATAATTCTTCTTTGGTCATTAATTAATAGTATATATATAAACTATAACTTTCATATTATTTCTTATTATTTTACTAACAAGAATTGTCTTTACCCTGGGCAAATTAAGAAAGACTACATGTCAATATGAAATATACATAAACTATCAAAAACAAACAAGTTTTGTCCTTTACTTCGGAGAAATTTCACTAACACTTTATAATTGCATGTGCATGTTTGTATTTATTTATTGATTTTTTTATTTGGCTAATATTTCTTTTTTCATAATAAGAATAGAAATAGTTATCAAGCAACCNAAGCCTAATGTATTGTTACCATACCTAAAAGCTACATATAAAATATCAACAAAATCGGACAGCACTGGAATCTATTATACACTTAAACGGAAATGGAATTATGCGATTTGCAATATATACACCTGGCCTACAACCCTTGAAGTTAATGGCTGCTTTTATTTCGAAATTCAAATGAATTTTATTTCTAAAATCATTGTTAAATATTGATATTCGATATAAATACTACTACTTTTACTATACTTTAACTACACAAAAAATATAATATATATATATGCTACACACAAAATGTTGTATTATAAAAATTATTGATTTTCAGATACTTCTTTCATCATCAAAAATTGTATATATCAACGTAATTGTTTATTTATATAATTGAAGTTAGAGTTTAGATTTATTTTTTGTTTTTTAGTCGAAATCGACTAAAATGTAAAACGAAGTTTTTTAATGAGAGTTTATTTTATATGATGATTGGATGGATGTAAGTGCCGCTTGACTATCCAAACATATAACATATAGTATAAGCTCCCTAAAAGCCATGTAGATTACCAAAACTTCACCCTGGAAAAGTGCACTAGTTAGGGAGCTTAAATGTTTTTAATATGGAAGCCTTCTCCGCATCCAGTCTCAGTATTTTAATCAACTGTGTAGATTTTCCAAATGAATTCATCTAAAAGACACCGTCCATTCCATTCTAAGTAGAGGGGAATCTCATCTCATTTTAATCTTGTAAGATCGATCACAGAAGAGTAATGGTCAACTTTGCCGATTTTGATGTTGTATTCTGCAAAGAATATTTGACTCACTCGACTTCTGTATTGAAATAGAGCTTTACTATGATTACGGGCAAATTGAAACAAAATAATATTTAAAGTGCCCCTTGACAAATGAACTTGAAGTGGAAAAATGGGCCTTCTTAGACATTGAAGTCATGGGAAATGATGACGGACAAATTTAATCAAAATGTAATATGAAGCATACTGCATCTGGAAGAATAGTAAACTTTCATTACTCTCATCGACTTACTAGATAGTTAACATCATACAGTATATGTTCTATAGATCCAGAGAACTTAGCATCAATCAATTTCTAAAAGATAATCTACAAAAAATAATATCAATTTTGAAGGACAACAATTATCCTATAGGTATTTAGATAATAACATTATATAAATGAATTTTCCAATCGTATACCTATCGCTATATAGAAATAATATAGAAATTGACCAACAAGAATTTAATTCAAGATGCACTTTTCCCAACATCTCAGGGTTGGTTTCAAAAATCAAGAAATTATTCCAGACAGAATTACAATACCAACTCATCACCTACAACCCAAAAACAACAAATTATCTGTTTAGCAAACTGAAAGACCAGACGATTCGAAAGAAGTTCTGTATAAAATTCAGTATAACTCTTGCATATTGGAAAACCGGACACAAGAAGAATACATGTAAACCTTAGTAGTAAACACACAGACACAAGCACTCAAAAACATCTCTTTAATTTCGATTTCCTTTTCCTTCTAATTGTATGTTCCAGGAATTGAGGTATTTTATATATTTAAATATTTGTTGATAAATTTCATTATTCTAGGCTTCGAAAACATTTTAAATTAAATTTCCTAGTTCAACAAATAAATCCCATATACTCCTGGGAGTTCCCCAACAAGTTTTTCAAGACTATACTTTTAAGTATTTATCCAATTGTGCTTTAAAATATTTTCAAATTTTAACTGATCTCCATTTTCTTTGAGATAATAGTTTCAGGTTATCATCATTACTACTCTGTAAAAGACACGATAATTGTATAGTCTCAAAATTAATAATGTATATTATGTAGTCATATTATATATTAAAATAGGTATTATTTTAGATAAAGATTAATGATGGTGCATTGAGTGCGAATTGTAGACCTCAGCTGCTGCTTCAGCTTGGGTTATTGCATCATCATCCAATACACTAGCAGCTTCGGTAATAATATCTCCAAGGAGGGGCATATCGGTATCAAAATGTTGCTGTAATGGTTCAGAATGAACATAATTCTGTAAAATTATCTATATTAAATATTAACAAATATTAAAAAAAAAAACAAATTTTAGTTTTCTTACCGGTTGTTGTTGGGAAATATGATCAATATGCTGAGTTTCATCAAGTCGATGTATATTTTCTTGGCCAATATGAATGTGGTTTATAACTCCCTGTTGCATTACAATATTATTTTGTGGTTGGTTTTTTACAACTTGTTGATAAAGAATTTTATTTTGAGTTGATTGTGATTCCGGTGGATTATTAGGTTCATCCAGGGACTCCACAATCATTGGAGGAAAATCGTCTTCCATATGAGTATGAACCAACTCTGTTTGGGGTTCTGGAGTAACTTCGCCGTCTCTACGAATTAATCCAAGCATATCTAACATATTTTTTTTCACTATATTTTCTTGAGCCGTTTCAAAGTTTGGATATACTGAAGAATGATGACATGTGAGCAAATGTTTAGCTAGATGATTACCATTTGCACTTGAGAATCCACAAATACAATGCATTTCCGATGTTAAATTCAATGCAAAAGAATTGTTGGTTGGGTCAGAAGATGTTCCACATAGAGTTGCATGATCGAACATAGCGCGTTGGCAGGAAGTTATGAAAAAACATTTTGAGCATTTAAGTTGTCCTCTGAAAATATTTTTCTTAAAAAATCGAATTACAATATAGACAGTGCATCAAAGAGTGTATCATAGCTTAATCGGTGATAGAGTAACATTTGTTTAGGTATTTCGCTGACGCTCTTAAAAAACCCCGATATAAAATTTCGCAAGAACGACCAAACATATGTAACGGAGGCCCATAACAAAATATTTTACCATCCATCCATATATCACAAATGCTCATGATATTTTGTATTTTTATGCTCCCTCGGGCCTTGAGCTAAAACTAGGGCCATACATTGGACATAAGACATAGACACTTAAAAGCTAATTGAATAATCGACACAGAGCCATGCGATTATCAACTAATAAACGCTGTGAGAGATATGGATCTTCCATTTTTGCTGGGATGTGTATGTTTTATTGATCCTGACCATCTTATGAAGATATGGACGCAAATATATATATTTCCTAAGCTTCTTGGTTGTCTTGTTATAAAACTTTGGGATATGGATGCCCCAGCCTTCTTTTTTAATATTCCTATTTACTTAGAATTAAAAAAAAAATAAAAAATGTTAAACAAAATATATAATCGAACCAATCCATTAATTTATCGCGAAACAGGGATCTTGATGGTATCCCTGCACAATTGCTTTCCTTCCAAAAATACTGTCATGTCAGATAGTCGACTCCTCAGATCGACTATCTGACTATGCAAAGCTGCCGTATAGGATTTGAAGAGTCATTTTTCATAAAAAAAATAAAAAACATATTTTTTTTATCTACTTTTCAGATACTCCTTCTGATTCAATAAAACCAAACAATAGATACTTTTTCTAAAATATGAAGAAAAGTTGATGAAAAATGTCACTTTGAATCTCAAAATTTTTCGTTCTGAGGAAAGAATATTGAAAACGTTTTCAAAGTCAAGCTTTCGACTTCCTGATTGTATTTTCCTCAAGAAATTATAATTAAAAGCGTCAACTCTCATATCAACACCACAGCAAACTTCAAGGTCTTGCGGTAAGCAAAAGCCGAAACAATGGCATTGATGATTCCCAGGTATGACCAACAATAATAGCTCTGCAATTGTAATCGACATCTTAAGACTTGATAACTCAGACAATGCTAGATGTTTTCCAATTAGTTGAATCAGACATTGTATTTTTATAAATATTGATTGATATTGGGATATATTAGATATTCCTGATTAAAAATACTTTTACAAAATTAACAAAATAAATAAACTGAGCTAGGTTTAACAGCATCGCTTTAAAAATCTAAATTCAATAACATGGTCATACGTTTCGAATAGCACACAGATTTTGCAGGGTGGATTTATAGTATATGGAAGTAGAAGTTTTTGAAATATACCATTATAAACTTTTATTTTCATTAAACATTATCACAAATTCTTCTTAGTATTGTGCTTTGGAAATAATAGACTCTCAATTACTGTTTTTTTATTAATTATATTGAATTTTATGCAATAATAAAGTCAAAAAACGTATATTATGTGTCATAAGGATTGTCCCAGAAAAAATGTGAGAAACAATCAGAGAAAAGTAAATTAATAATAAAAAATATACAAGAACATCCAGGATGGACTCAACAGAAAGTGGCCAGAACCACAAACGCGTCCTGTGGAGAATTTTGTTTCTATTTTGAAGGAATCAAAAAAAGCTGCAGTTAATGTAAAAGAATTTAGAATGAAGTGGACTGCGGCGACATAGAGGATTACAGAAGATACCAAAAAGAATTTAATAGGAGACTTCACTGATAAAGTTAAATTATTTAATAAATCTTAACTTTAATTTGTTTCCAATGATCAAACTTTTATCTCAATAAATTAGCGTTTTCAAAACAAATGTTTGTTTTTGATTTGGTTCAATACTTCGCGACTAATGGACAAAAATGCATGAGTAATTTTGTTTCTGGGACAGTCCTTAAAAAACGGAGCTTCTAGAAAATAAATTTTAATAAAAAAAACAATAGAAATAGATAAGCATAACCTTTTTGCGTTTAGCTTATGTAAGAAAAAGGCTAAAACAAATGTTGTTTGATGCCTTTCCTGCAACTTTCAGTTAAGCCATGTTACACTCTTTTCAGAAAACCATAAAATTAACACCCATAGAAAAAATTGTATTTTTTACTATCGTATAGTAATTACAGGGACTTTAATCTTCATTTCCTCCTTTCAAAGTGGTTCCTGCAGTTAATATGCCATAGTATGAAATACTATTCTTTTTTTGATGAGTGTGCTATACATAATATAAATGTTATTCTAAGACATACATAAAATGATCACTTTTAGCAATTTCCTCATCGCATTCTAAGCAATAGTTCCCGTAGTTCATGTGAATCGTCATTTTTTCATATTTTTGCTGAACTATGTATGGCAAGGTTTCCTTTTTCCCGTGAGAACCTTTTGGCATTTCAATAAGTATGGTAGATTTAAGAAAAGGTCGGACAGAATTTTGCCATTTTAACTGAGATTGATGGTCGTTTATTGTGTGAACTCGTTGAGATCCTTTTAATTATAAATTTTGATTTCAAAAAAAGGACACATTTAAGCAAAAGCACTCACCTTTTTTACAGAAAGTCAGCGCACATTTTGGGCACTTCTTATTTTCTGTCTTGGGCAAATGCTGTCTCAAATGAAGATAATATTGGTTGATATTATCTGTTCGAAGACATCCTTTTATAAGAAATTTGAATATCTAAAATAAATTAGGGTATACCAACAAAAAATCAAAACAATGATGGATTTACTTACCGATAAACAAAATGGACATTGTAAGAAATTTTGCTTCTTATGATCATCGTAGAAATGTCTGACTACATCTCGATGTGAAGAAGATCTGTAATTGCAGGCATAACACACGTAAGGTAATTCTAGTTGTGTATGATGTTTTTGTAAATGTGTTGTAAGAAAGTGTAAATTATTAAAACGTCCTTGACAAATAATACAATAGTGGGATGCGGATGATGAGGTTTTTGTTTCACTTGGGTGCATCAATAGATTATGCTTGTTCAGTGAATGCTCAGTAGCATGTTTCTCCAAGCAGAATAAACATTGAAAATGATGGTCTTTTCCATCAATTATTATATGTGAAACTAAATGGGTTTGAAGCTTTTCATTTGAGTCGTATGTTTCACAACACACAGGACACTCAATTTCATAACTATCGGGAAGAGCTTCATATTGAGCTTCAAGTCCGTCTTTAACACCATAATATATGATTTCAAGCCCTTTCATATCTTCATCGTCTTTGTATTTGACATCCTTCTTCCCTGGTTTGGATTTGTCCTTATCTTCTTTATCATCACTATTTTTTTTTGAACTCTTCGAAGTTGATGGCTTAAGTTCGTCCTTTTCTTTCTTAATAGTCACTTTAATTGATTCTTTTTTTTCTTGCTTTATCTTCGGAACGTAGTCAGCATCATTTATTGCTGCAAATAATGAAAATTCAATTATTTTTCATTTATAAAAATGCATTCTTTATAAGTAAATCGTTTGCTTGAATAAGTGAATTATGATTGGCTCATTTAAATTGAGTCTAAAGGCTTGACCATTTCTAAATATTGAATACTTTTTATTTATCATACAAAGATTTGGTTCTATGAAAAGCATAATTTTATTAAAGAAAAAATATCCAAAATAAAAAAAAATATAACGAGAGTGAACATTTTGTAAATAGATAAACTTAATCTGATACTAACGCTTTTTAAGCCTTTTTGGTGTTGTTGATGTAGATACTTCAGAAGCAGGTACTACACTCCAGTCTTTAAATGGATTAGTGGCCACCTAAAACAAGTAAATTCACTTATAATATATATACTATGAAATATTTACTATACTTGATAAAGTCTGGTAGTTAATGTTTCTGAAGTGTTTAACCTCGTTTGCTCGGCAATGTGTGATGTAATGTTGTTGAATGCTTGCAGAGCGTATGTACCAAAATGTTCACGCCAAACAAGTTCATCCAGAAATTGCTGTATCATTTGACGAGAAAGTAGAGAAAGAGTATTTTGAAACATTCTCGGAACAATTCTTCTCAAATAATCCATGACCGCCGTATTAGTGTGTTTAGCAGTTGTGTCATTAGCCGCGGCTTGCACAATGTTCTTAAAGCCTAATTGATAAAGAGTCATTTTATCAACTGTTAAATCTATAGCAATTATGCTGTCTTTGTGAACCCATCTGTTTAAAGGCTCCAGAATAGTTTGGAATCTTTTTTTATAGTTTCGATCTGCATCAGATACTGGCTCAATAGCTTTCAAGCGAATAGTCCTTTCAGTATAATCAAAGACTCCAAGAACTTCCACCTTCACTTGTCTCTGCTGTCCATCTTGTGAAGTTGTACCCAATGAAATAACACCAACCTCTACATATTTGCCAGCACCTCCCAGTAATTTACATTTTTGTTGAATGGCTAAAGTGCAAACTGCTCTGAGCCATGTATAAACTCCTTTGATGTAAACATTGTCAACTTTAACCCATTGAACCACATTCTGTATATTTGTCTGACAAGCCCAATGATAGATAAGCTTTAGAATACATGAAGGCGGGTGTGGAGCGGCTTCATATAAGGATCCATGAAAAACGGATACGAATCTTGTTGGACAACAATCACTTATCCAAACATAACCGCCAGAGTAAGGGAATTTTGATGCATCAGAATATACTCCAAGTTTATGGTCACTGGATTTATGAATAGTACATTTTTGTTCTGATTTTAGAAGACCTTCTTGTATTAGCCATTCAGTAAACTTGTTTGGGGTTAACATCAACACTAATTTAACTTTAGAATCCAACTTACTTCGAGTGGACGACATATCTTTTACTTTGAGCCATGGCTTTGCCAACACAACTAAAGATGGAAACGTTTTTCCTTGAAGCTTTATCTCTTTACCATCATTCTTGGCATCTTTACCGTCAGCTCCAATTACCAAACCTCCAACTGAACTGATTTCATTCGGTCTGAAAGTGGGAACCGGAGATTTTTCCTCTTTTTCTTTCTTAGACTTAGAAGCTTTTTCAACTGTAGGAGTGGAAGAATCGGCAATTGGTGAAGTGGATGACTGATCCTTTTTAGAACCTTTTGACGGTTTCTTTTTTTCCTCTTTTTCTTCTTTAACAATTACTGATGGTTTTTTCAATTTGGATGGAGCAATTGCAAGTCTTTTAGCAAGAGGAACTTCGTCATCGCTGTCACTAGATTCCAAATATACCAGGTTTGAAGTAGCACTTCTTTTACTTTTTCTTGTATTATTGACGACCACTTCAGGCTTTAGACTTGTGCGCTTTGGTAAAACAAATTCATTGTACTCTTGCAAAACATCACCTTTAAAAGTGAAAGCCGAGAAAAGGTCCCCATTGAAAACTGTATCTATCAAACTTGAATTCAAACTTTTTAATTTCTCCTTGATTCTATTGTGTTCCTTTTCCGCAGTATTGAATTGAACTAATTGAGCTGGGGATAAATCGTCAATCCAGCAATCCAATTCTAGAGGAATTTCCGTTTTTGAAACCTTCATTTTCTCTTAAAAATATTTGTTCACTTAATAGTTCTGAAAACAAATAATGCCGTAGCCATTTTGGGAATCGAAGCCAAAAGAAAATATCGATTTCGCTCAGCGCCGACGCCACACATGGCGAAATTTGTCAAAGCTGACTGACGTCAGCCATCTAGAATTTTAACCGACACGACGATATGTCTTCAAAAAAATCTAAGAGTCCTAAGACGTCATTCTGACGCTTGGTAATGCCTTGCCAGTAGAATTACTTCCCAATCGAACGTCCCTCCTCCCGACAATCTCAGCACTAAAAAAAATACTTTTTGGATTTCACATGTTCCACCTGAACTGCGGCCAGGCTCTTAAACATTAATGATATCCAACCAAAGTATTTATTTCCGCAAAATAAAATAGTCGGTCGTCAACATTGAACTTGTGGATCGTGCTTCTTCTTGTGTATTTAAAAATGTAGATCGTTGTTATCATGTAATTTATAAAAGTGTTTTTTCAAATCCACACACAAGCCGCCAGCCAAAACATCAACCATTACGATGTAATGTAAACAACGTTAATGAAACGCCTCAGGCCTGTTCTGATTTTGAATGTTACAGTCGGATAACACCGGCCACACATAGAGCTAACTTAATGTTAATAATCTTAAGAGAATTATTTTAAGACGGATATACCCAAGTAGAACCGAAGGCTCTTGTCCAGATTTAGTAAGCATCTACTAAAATAGCTGGAGATTCAAG
>JXPG01020823.1:458-11444 GCA_001015175.1 Megaselia abdita
CAGCATTGACATTCAACCCTCTGGAAATGGCCCAGGATTTAATAAATTCCAGTGCTGAGGTCATCAGGTATGTTATTGTATTAACAAACTTTCCTTTTATTACTATGCACTCATCTGGAGATCATTCAGGAGCAGCATCCAGAGAAGTGGTGATATGACCCCACCTTAAGGAGTTCCCCTACTACTAAATCACACAACGAGTCAAAGATGTCTCAAGGTGTAGCAGTGATATTAAGGAATGTTTGCTTCCTATGTGTTTACCAGCTGCTTTTCTACATCAGTGTTGTTAGTTTTCCCTCTTCCTCTGAATAGAGTCAGTGATGAGCTGTCTGCTATATTAACGAGTGTATTAGAGGTACCCTTTTATTTCATCAACATCGAAACGACGAGGGTGGCGTCAGGTAGTATATCCGACTCACACGAAAGAAAATTTCTTACGAAAAATTCTGACGTGTGCACTGAGGATCGAACTCAGAATCGTCAGACTGGAAGGCGAGAGTGCTAGCACCTACACCAACCAACTACCTAAGGAGTTCCCCTATGTGTATTCCTAAAGATACTGTAGATCTCCATATCAGAACTTACTTCCCTCGATGAAAGCATGCCAGAGATCCACTTCACTAGTTACTGATCTACTTCTTGCTGTCTCAGCGAGTCTATAATAGCCTTAGTGTTTACGTTCCTGTTCATTCATAGAGTTCTCGATCTGACTCACCACCTCATGCAGTACAGTCTCCGTAGATCTCCAATTTTGATATGCATGTTGTGACGTTGACAACTTCTGCTTATCAATTGGCCACCTTATTTTTTCCTGGTTCACTATAATATCTGGTACCACCCCTAGATTGCTATAGTTGATAGCATGATTTGACCCATTCACCGAGGTTGACCCGGGAACTTTTTTTTTCTAATTCCAGAACTTCTTTGCCGGAGTCTATGTATTAATGTAAGTGGGTGTCACAGATGATTTTGATAAGATCTTCCTCAACCTAGATGCTTCGGTTGTAGAGTCTATATCCTCACAAAAGATTCTCCAAGCAGAGAAACTCTCTAACGAGAGATTTTAGTCGGTTCTTCGATGTCACATATTTATCCCATGTAAGATAAGAGTTGTTCTCCTCAAGATGTTGGTTTTTAGCAACATTTCAGAGCCTCCTTGTTTTCCCCATTAAAATCCCTATCTCCTCAGTCCACTATGGTGGATATGATTTCTTCTTCNATCTAGGAATAAGTCTTCAAGATAGAATTCTATTAATTTATTAGCTATTAGATCTGAAAGGTTTTCTAGTTCTACGACATTATTGACTACTGGTGCTTATTTGTTAAGGAAAAAGCATTTGATCTTCGCCTCAAAAAGTTACCAGTTAATTTTCCTCGGGTTTATGTTGAGTTCTGACTTTGTATCTACAGAGCAAATCTCGACAGACTTATGACCAGAAAAGGAATCTTCGTTCACAACCCTCCAGTTCACTATATTGTCAGTGAAATGTTGGGTAGTTAAATTGAGAACGATGTCTTGTTTCCTAACTTTGTTTTCAAAAGTAGGTACTCTACCTCTGTTTCTTATTATCATATTATTTTCTAATATAAAATCTAGAAGAAACTCACGCCTGTTGTTGGTATTACTATTAGTACTAAATGATGTACATTTGCATCACATCCAACTACCCTTCCTTCCTACCTATCCAACTACCTACCCTTCTCAAGAAGTTCCCTGATGGTCTGGGAAGGTGGACCTTTTTCTTCATACGGGAGACAAGCCGAAGCTATATAAATGGATCTACCGACCCGCAGTTCGAAAACGATTGTCGTTTGGTTTCCGTTGCTTAGTGAATCCATAAGGAAGAATTTTAAATCTTGTTTTGTTAAGATACAAGTTCTATTTTTATAATTACCCTTATTATATACTAATTTATATTTTATGTTTAAGGCTCTTGAATTAATATAATATCTGCTTGTAGTTTGGCCAACTTGGCAGCCAAACTACTTATTGCTCGCTTACAATGCTGTAAGTTCTGCAGTATCTTCAGGGTCATTGTTGTCAATGATCTGCTGTATTTCCGATTTTTACCTTACCCTCCAAATTGATGGCAGTAATACCAAAAGCCGGCTCTTACCTCAAAGTTCCTCTTCTTCAAATCAGTCTGTCGATATGGAGCAGAAAGAACTGACCGTAGTCTCTCCTCTTCCCTTCTCTCAAAACAGACCATTTACCCTGATGTCAAGAGTTTTGTTCTGCTTGTTAATCATGTCGATGATAGATTCCTTCTTGATGCGTGGAAGCTTAATCCAGATCCATCCATGTGTTATTTATCGTATTGAAAAAAATAATGACTAGTTAATAAAGACTCATTTAAAGTTTTAAGCCAAATCACATCATAATGAGGGGAGTGTATTGATATCTTATAGGATATCTGTTTAGCAAAAAAAAATGTGGACAGGTAGAGAGAATGTATGAAACAATGTTCTGAAACGGTTTAAGTTTGTAACTGCATATCAACCATGTTGAGTACCAGAGTCATCCATTCTAACATTCAAGGAAGTTCTCTGGTTAGATATGCGACCAGAGGCACCACGCCACGCATGGAAGAGTGCTATTTCTTTAATTATGGCTAATAGTGGTCAATGAAGTTTTGCTGAAGATTGAAGAACACAGAGTTTGTATGGTAGCCTACGTTGTTCTTCTATCCTCGGAAATCTTTCCGTATTAATTAGTGGACGGTTGCTGAAGCGACTGGAGGAATGGGCAATGCAATGTAGTCTGTGGTAAATCCAGACAATACGGAGTTAGTCCTCTTCACTAGGAAAAGGACCACTCCAACCTTCAGCACTTCATCGCTCGGTGGTCAACGACTTGTTCTCTCCAGTGAAGCTAAATACCTGCAGCCTGCTAAGTGTGTCTTGCAGCTTTGTGTTAAAATTGGGGGTTATCTCCACAAAAAGACAATTACGAGATGAGTCTTTTCCAACTAACCAATTAACGCTACAGTGACTATTATGGTATTTAGTTATCAATCTACCTTTTTCTTGTCAGAGATGTTTTGCAGTAGTCTGTGATCTCCGTCTTGAGAGTTTCCTCGAGATGACTAAATGATTCGTGCTGGGTTTCAAAAGCCATGTCAGCTTAGTGGATGTACAGGATGAAGAGTTTGAAGGCCGCTATAGACCATTGTGGAAGGTCACTTTTGGTTTTGTTTTAGCTGTTATCAAGGTGGACACCTCATCAACGTTACTTAAAATGGGACACAAGCATCAACATTCTGAATTACATGAGTTTTAAAATCATCCCTTTCTTCTACACTGTATCAAACACTGAAATCAGATGGACAAATGTGACGGCTTCATGCTGTTTTGGTAGCCTTCCTCGATTAAGCTCGTTTGAGCCATTACTTGAACTATACAGCTCCGCTTTTGTCTAAAGCTAGCCTGTTCTTGGGAGATATATTTTTTTCAATTTCTGGACCAATTCGGTTAAGAATAAATATTCAAAGTAGTAAATATTCACAGCACTTAGACGAACAAATTTATTGTCATACGTGGATGTGGATAAGAACAAATATTCTATTAATTTGTTTATTTACAATTATTTGTTAGTTATTCTGACACAAAAGGCTGTAGGCCTTATCCGCGATGCTAGATTTGGAATCGGTGAAGATTACGACGAAGTCTATGCAATAATCGCTGTTGGCGCTGAAGCTGGTAGTGTTATAAGCTGGAGTAGTAAGAAGCAAAATAATTTGGCTTTGTCAAGAACCTAGGCGGAATATGTTTGACTTGCTGAAAAGTTTCAAATGGAGTAGGTTCTGGATGAAGTATCTTGAGATGTCGACATAGGTGGTGAATAATGGAAGCCTCGCTAGTTCGCGACCTAAGCCTCCGCTGCCAAACATCAGTAAATATCATCTCAAACAAGTTCTCCTGAGTAGAGCTCTTTTTAAATTCGAGGTAGCGAAAAACCAGTCACAAGACTACGATTGATAAAATTAAGCCTCGAATACACCCACCAATACACAGAAAAGGACAACGGACATTTATGGACAAAGATCTGCAGATATACACATGGAATGTTTTGACTCTCAAGCGGATCCCTAAAAGATCTAAGGGATACCCTGGACAGATCCATAAAAGTAACATCTAAGTTTACTGCAAGAGAGTAGATTAAAAGTTGTGGTGATGGTCAAGATCTAAAAGTGTGATATATGCTACCGGCAGCCCCGAGAAGTGTGAGTTTGGTGTAGGTATTGCGGTGAACCGTAATGCCAGGTACAGAGAAGAGCTGTGATATTCACAACTATACTTGGAACTCTGCATAACGAAGAGATTGATCACATTTTGTATGACAAACACCATCATCCTATGCTGATTTAAACTGATTTAAGAACCTTAGAGAAGCGCAAAAAAGAACNATTGCGGTGAACCGTAATGCGAGGTACAGAGAAGAGCTGTGATATTCACAACTATACTTGGAACTCTGCATAACGAAGAGATTGATCACATTTTGTATGACAAACACCATCATCCTATGCTGATTTAAACTGATTTAAGAACCTTAGAGGAGCGCAAAAAAGAACATCAAACACAGTAGAAAACCTTATGTCCTCAATACCAGCAGCTGAAAGGACAAAGATAAACTTGCCGTTAGTGATTTGCTTAAAACTTTCCCAAGCACTCTCTTTCATTATTCGACAAAACATAACATTTTGAAAGTATACATCGTATCATACATATTGGAACATCACTGTCGCGTCGATTTGTATATAGGGTCGAAAATAAATAGATCATTCTTTTAATTAGTTTAGTTAAATGCTGAGGATTCTGAGTTCAATCCCCGGAACACACATCACAATAATTTTAATAAGAAATTGTCAATCGTAAAACTGAAGTCAACATTTTATGATGTGAGAAAAAAAACACCTCAATCCGACGCATAAAGTAAATTTCCAACAAACCATCCAACCAACCCTACCACTAATAACAGTCAGTCAGTATAACAATAATCCCACAGCCAAGAAATCCTATTAAAAATCCATCATCGACTAAATTAATATCATTACATTTCAAAAAGTTAATTCGATTTGATTAGTTGATCTCTCTTTAGTAAGTTTGCCATTTATTCCATCCATCCAGCCAGCGATGCAATGCGACTGACTGACTCTTAGTCGGGATGATTGGATGGATGGCTGGATGGATAGATGCAACTGTAAGGCAACTGGTAGTTGTTGGCTGTTGGATGGTGGAAGAAAGAAAGACAACGTGCAACATTTCAAAAGTCTATCAAGTTTTTTTTGCCTTTAATTATTATTTTTTTGTTCATAGTTCCTCATAATCATGTACAATAAAGAAATTGGGTGCATTAGAATTCATTGTAATTAACTAGTTTTGTGTTGTTTCATTCTCATCATTAGGGGAGACTTAGTGGGCTCAAATAAAAATAAAAGAATAACTGAATGTTTTCATGGACCGACTCAACTCACAATACACAATATGTTCAACTGAACAACTACTTGTTGTGTTGTACGTTGACTTGCTGCTAAATAGTCGGTACATGATTTTCCGATTTGTATCTGAACGAACGAAATATCTGACTGAATGAATGAATGACTGACTATTGTCTTGGGCTTGGATCTTGGATTGTATCTAATGAGTAGATAAATGTTTTAATATTTTCACGATAGAATGCAAAAAAGAAATTAATCAAAATTTGACTTGTGGTGATCTCTGAGGTGTCTGAATATAAATTGTTAGTTCGATGGACTTTTAGTCATAGATTAAAGGTTGAATGTTTGCCATGGAATGTTTTTTTGTATTCCTCGCTTGTTTTGGTCGGCTTGTTGTTTTTTGAGTGACGTGATATGGCTTTGTTGGACTTATGCGCCGTTTTGAAATAAGTAATTTGAGTAGACTGTGAGGAGACTAGGTGGGCTTTGAGAGAACAATGTATTTGATATTTGAGTTGAAAAGCTTTTTCTTTTACACGATGGGCCACCATTGCAAGATAGGTTACTTCAAGTATTTAAAAGATAATAAGCTGAGGTAAGTTGACATGAGTCTGGAAATGTATACAGATATTACTGAAAATTTAATTCAAGAATTTTACAATGAGTCTTCTTGAAATTCCCGCGGAATAAGAATATAGGTTTCAAGATTCCAGAAAACAAATTTTAACTTCAGTGAAACAACAAATACCCACAATAAAAAGATAAATAGAATTTAAAATTAAAACATAACTAATTTAATATAATAGAGTCTTAAGAATTCGAAAAAAAGCAACAATCCTTTCATCTTCAGCAAAAGAATTAGACTCGTTGCTAATGCTCTTAAATGTATCCGAGTTATGTTATGTCCTAATGTTGAACGAGAGNTTCGTTGCTAATACTCTTAAATGTATCTGAGTTATGTTATGTCCTAATGTTGAACGAGAGTATTTTGTTGGATGACTTTTTGCTGTGAGATGACTTTTTGGCACAGCTCTTACGTTTTTCTTTGATGGTGCGTTTTGGGCATCCCGAATATGAATTCAAATCCCAAAAATTCGAAGGTGCGAATCTTTACCGTAGAATTAAAATTCGGAAATAGTAATAAAATTAGTAAAAAGAATATCTAATCTATAATCTTTCTAAGCGTCAACTAATCCAACCACATCCACTCATGCACTAACCTTGAAACTCACTCACACAAGTACTCTTCCACTCACCCACTTATGGGTACTAAGTCTAGGGGCGTTAAGGCGTGCGTCGTATTAGCAGATCACTCAGTATCACATCTCTAATAGTTATAGACTATGTATGATAGTACATTTTTACAGATTTAATTAGTTTTAGTAAGTGAATAATCTTCCCAATTTTCTAAATTACCGGGATCTTCATGCTGGTGAATCATAAGGGGAAGCCAATCTGAATCAAAAGCTTACGAGTTGTTGGGAGTGTGCGGTTTTACACCAATTTTTGAAGGAGTTTCTACTTCTGACATCTCAAAATTAATTTTAAAAATTACACCAATATACCCAATAAATTCTAAAAAGTTACCTTAAGAAGGCACCTTCGATGATCGTTGGTTGGTACTATCGCTTTCTCTACTATTACTATTCAGAGTTTGATCCTAGGAGCTCATGTTAGAATTTATCGTACAAAACTAAATGTGTACCCTACATAATTTAATATACTGCAGAAGGACATATTTAAAATGTAAAATTCATTCACATATTTCAATTGATGAATATTCTAATCTTAATGATCAGGAAAATATATATTGTATTGAGTGGATTACATATTTTATTTGTGGAGTACATATTCTGTTCATGCTACACAAATGTTTTTGACAAAAATTTACATATTTTAATTGTTGTCAACTTTCTACGTATTCTAATAAGTAACTTACAAACTAAAATATGTAATCTAGACAATAATTGTGTGATAACTGATCAAAATAATGTGTAAGGTACATATTGTAATTAGTGTCGTAAATATTTATAATGATATAATCTATATAATGTAATGTCTGCGAAGAATTCGTGATTGCGATCGATATACCATATTTTAAAGGTACTGATGAGGCTCTCAATCTCCTATCGTTACTTCTTGGAATTTCTGAATGCAGTGGCATAGGAAGGCCTAAAAATCCCCATCAAAATGTTGGAAATACATGGGCTTAGAAAAGGGGCAACTAAAGTAAAATGTTGATACCTTCCTATTAGAATATTTTTGAATATATAACTATTTATTAGTGACGTAAAACAAAGAAAATCATGTTGATACCTTCGTTACTTCTAATCATATATGGTCGTGTGATATATAATTGTTAGGGTACTAATAAGGCTATATAACTTCAAGGCTTTTTCGATGTTTCTAATATAAATATTCAGATAGCGGCTTTATAGTAATTTGAAAGGCTTTAATATTCTAGAAACTATTACCAAACTCAAAATATCAATCAGCTTCAGCAAAACAATAAATACCATACAACAAGAAAAAAAATAGAATATAATAAATAATAAAACATAAATAATTAATGATAATTAATAAAAAAAAAATATATAATAAATAAGCTGATGGCCTGGTTTCTAATTGGAGAGTTTAATATTAGTTTATGAATTTAAATGTGATATTTTACAAAACTTAGAAGTTAATTATAAATGTACAAGTTATAGAAATAAACTTATTATTATATTATTAATAAATAATAAGTTGAATGTTATATGCGAAATTCCAACAGTAAAACAACGAATATCATAAACATACCTACAAGAAAAACAATATTATATTTGACAATCTTTATATTTGTATTTTATAAAAGATTTTGTTTTTTTTTACCTATTAATTTGGTGTAGATAGTCTTCCACTCTGACGATTCTGAGTTCGATCCTCAGTGTACACTAGTCTTTCGTGGGAGTCGTAGATACTATATCTATCACCATCTTGTCTGATAGATGGCCAAAAATCATACGCAGAACATTTCCTAACCGGGTCTTAACTGATTCTGAAAATGTCTTCTATTCGGCCCCGGATATCAGAACTAACCTCGATATGAGCACCCTGCTCAACGCATGAAAAGTGCGAATGGAGAGCAAAATTCTTTGTCTGATTTCCTGCGTGATGTCAGTGTCGTTGTGAAATCATTGACCGCCTCAAACTCATGAGCTCCTATCTTAATGTTAGAAGACTGCTGACTGTTTCTGATTGAAGTAAATTTTTTCGGCTTAATTCCAGATGTTTGCATAGCATCGCATATCCCAGCAATTTCCGATTTCGTGATAATGTTACTTGATTTTCAAATCTCTTCGTAGTATGACTTCCATACATATGTTAAACAAGTCATAAAGCATCTCCTTGCTGTTGTAAATTGGTGCGATAACTCGTCTCTAGTAATGCTGTCGTTTAAAATCGAGTAACCTTTTGAAGCAAGCGAAAACCAACCATAGGTTGTTTACGAAAGGTAAAGGTAAGGATAGAATTTTATATTGATACCTCTGTAGTTTTTACAGTAATCTTGCCTCTTTGTTTTGTATATATGTAGGTCTTATAAGAACCTGGAATGTTCGTACACTACTACTGCCGGAGACGAAGATCGAGCTACTTGGCACCTTAGCTCGATACAACGTCGGCATTGCAGCCATACAGGAGGTAAGACTAGGTGGAAACGACATCATCAGGGGCAATAGAAGGAAAAGCGACATTTACTACAGCGGACGAGAGAAACATGGTCTATATGGTGTATGCTTTGTTATTTGAGTTGATTAAGAATTAGCGTGGGTAAGAAGGATGGGGTGGTGTCCCGTCGACGAAAGAATATGTGCGATATGGCTGAAAGGCACTTTTTACAACACCACCNAAGCGACATTTACTACAGCGGACGAGAGAAACATGGTCTATATGGTGTATGCTTTGTTATTTGAGTTGATTAAGAATTAGCGTGGGTAAGAAGGATGGGGTGGTGTCCCGTCGACGAAAGAATATGTGCGATATGGCTGAAAGGCACTTTTTACAACACCACCACCCTTACAAAACAACTTTTAGAGATACTGAAGGATGAGTCTTACGATCAACTGGATGCAGCCATTGGTTCATGTTCCAAACATGACGCTAAATACATCATTGGTGACCTCAATGCTAAGATTGGAAGGGAAGAGATATCCAGGGAATTATTGGTGGCCACAGTAAGCACCAGAAATTCACTGACAATGGATGTAGACTTATCAGTTTCGCTGATAGCACAGAGGTTTTTGTCAGCAGTACATATTTCGTTCATAAGTACATGGAGAGCTGCGAATGGCGCTGAAAACCAGATCGACCACGTGCTTTCAGATTTCCGGAATTCTTCTAACAAATTGGACGTGAGGTCCTTCTGAGCTCTGACCACTATCTAGTGATACCAAAGATCAGGTCCAGAATATATCCCGAATATTCAGAGCTTTGAGGGGTAGGCGTCACATCAGAAAGTTCTATACCAATTTGTAAAAAGACAGCGTGAGGGCTATACACCACCAACAACCCTCTGTACCGACTCGTCCGGAAAGCTATTGGTAAACGACTAAGACATTCTTGCACGCTGGAGAGAGTACTTCTCAGCTCTTCTTGGCAATAGTCCAACGACAAATATTGGAAAAGACAAGAGAATTTCAAATCGATACCATCNTACCAATTTGTAAAAAGACAGCGTGAGGGCTATACACCACCAACAACCCTCTGTACCGACTCGTCCGGAAAGCTATTGGTAAACGACTAAGACATTCTTGCACGCTGGAGAGAGTACTTCTCAGCTCTTCTTGGCAATAGTCCAACGACAAATATTGGAAAAGACAAGAGAATTTAAAAACGATACCATCACCTTTTTATCGATTTTAAACAGGTTTACGACTGTATCATTAGAGATGAGCTATATACTCTGCAATTATTGAACTGGGCATCCCTAAGAGACTCATCCTACTATGTCAGATGACCCTAGCAGAGACGAAAAGTGCAGTTCGAGTAAACAAGAAAGTTTCGGAAGTTTTTAACACCACACAAAGTTTCAGACAGGGAGATGCACTTTTCTGTGTAGATTTTGAATCAACGCCATGGTTCTGATAATCATCATATGTATGTATGTAGGTCTTGTCATACTGAGATAAAAAATAGAATCTTAGTTTTTACAGTTCTTCTTGTCTCCTTTTTTGTATATAGGTAGCTATCATACTGACACCCGATTCGCAAAGATACAATTGGCATAGAAAAGCTGATACAGATATTCTACAAAGCTGTCTCCAGTGCTTTTTATGAGCTCATGTGGACTCTTGTTTGTTTTCAGCTTTCCTATGGAAGCTTTTATCAGCAAGCGTTGGTTGTGGTGTTTCGTCTTCTTCCCCGATTCCCTGGTATCTTTGACGAAAAGCTCAGCTTTTTCACCAACTGATTCCCTGGCATCGCTACCAAGAAGTTCCAAAAAATACTCCCAGCATCTAGCGAGAACACCATCATCACCATTTACCAAGATATTTCCAGATGCATCATT
>JXPG01020855.1:0-10300 GCA_001015175.1 Megaselia abdita
ACTGGAGTTTAGTATCTTAAAAACAAAAAAATCCACAAACAATCGAGAGTTTAGTGTCTTAAAATAAACAGTATCCTTAGAAAAAAAAAAGTTTACATAAAATCTGAATTTTCGTATCTTTAAAAAAAGCCTCTACAAAAAATAGCAAGTTTAGCATCTTGAAAAAACGCTCTACTAAAAAACTGGAGTTTAGTATCTTAAAAACAAAAAAACTCTACAAAAAATCGCAAGTTTAGTATCTTAAAAAAAATGTTCTACAAAAAATTGCGAGATTAGTATTTAAAAAAACACTCTACAAAAAATCGCAAGTTTAGCATCTTAAAAAAAAAGAACTCTACAAAAAATCGAGAGTTTAGTGTCTTAAAAAACTCTACAAAAATCGCGAGTTTAGTATCTTAAAGAAAACCACTTAACAAAAAATTGCAATTTCAGTATCTTTAAAAAACTATATTTAAAAAAACGCTCTACAAAAAATTGCGAGTTTAGTATCTTAAAAAAAAAACAATTAACAACTAATTTCGAGTTTAGTATCTTTAAAAAAAAACTCTACAAAAAAACTGGAGTTTAGTATCTTAAAAACAAAAAAACTCTACAAAAAATAGCAAGTTTAGTGTCTTAAAATATACAGTATCTTTAGAAAAAAAATACTCTACATAAAATCAGAAGTTTCGTATCTTAAAAAAAAGCCTCTACAAAAAATCGCAAGTTTAGCATCTTGAAAAAACGCTCTACTAAAAATTGTGAGTTTAGTATCTTTAAAAAAAAAACACTTAACAAAAAATTGCGAATTTAGTATCTTAAAAAAAAAAAACTTAATAAAAAATTGCAAGTTTAGTATATTTAAAAAAAAAAACGCTCTACAAACAAAATGGAGTTTAGTGTCTTAAAAAAAACTCTACATAAAATCGCGAGTTTAGTATTTAAAAAACGCTTTAGAAAAAATTGCGAGTTTAAGTTTGTTTCACAAAATTTTATTTGTTGATGTAATTTTTAAGAGTATTGAAGTTAAAACTATCTTCATGAATTTAGTGTACACTCATTGATTTTCAAATTTTTATATTTTTAATTTGGTAAAGGTATTTTTATTCAATTTTTGATTTTATTTCTTTTTTAAATTTTGTTGTTAGTAATTATTAATAATTATATATTTTATTTTTATTATATTATTATAATAATTTGTATTATATTTATTATTTATTATAATTATTAATTTTTATTATAATATTTCTTTGTAAAATGTTGTATGGTATTTACTGTTAAGCTTTCTGATATTTTAAAGCTATTTTATTATTATTATTATTATTATTTATATATATATATTTTGTTATTTTTATTATTTATTTGTTTTTGCTTTTTAGTTCTAAAATTGTTAGTGTTAATTTAAGAATGTTTGCTTTTTTTATTTATTTTAGTATTAGCATTATCTGCTTCAGGATTAGTTTAGTTTTAATTATTTCTTAATTAATTTTAAAATCTCCTGTTTTTTTTTTTTTGTTTTTTTCTTTTTGTAAAATATTATAATATTTGTATTTATTTCTTTTTTCTTGATGGTTTTTGTTTTGATAAAATAATTTGAATATTATCTTTTTCCATTTTTTTGTTTATTGTTTTTCTTTTTGTAATTATTGCGGAAACTATTTGGTATTTTTTGTTTGTTTTAATTTTTGAGGGTATTTATTGTTTTGATGAAGAAACTTTAAGTTTTTACTTTGTTCTTTCTGGATTTTGGTCTATTATTTAATTTTTATGTTATTTTTTTATGTTGCGATATTTTTTGTTTTGCTAATGCTTTCCGCATATACTTTCTAACTCCTTTCAAGATTCCCTAGAAGGATACCCACACTCCATATTGTGAAAAACAAAACTTTTTTGGAATCTTGGAACCTATTCCCTTCCCAGAAATCGATTCCATAATTTATTTTCTGACTCCTCTCAAGATTCCTCGTCCTCACATATATTTTCTGATTCCTGTCAAGATTTCCCGTCCAACGAAACCCATATTGTGAAAAACAATATATTCTCTCTTTAAAATATTATAAAAAACAATCTAAAAATGTCTGACCTTACCTTAAAAAAATCATAAGAAGCTGAGATGATAGCCCGCATGAACCATACTGGAGATCATAAACTGTGTTAAAGAAGATTTCGAAATTATCTTGTTGATATTTTCAAACTTGTTCATATCATTGATTTTTTTAGGCTAATGATTTCGCCATCATCGACAAAAAATCACGATTTTCATCTTTGGTCAAGCGTATCTTAAGCATTATTCCTTTCATACATTTTTTTTGTTTCGCAAATATGTTTTCTTGTTATTTATATATATTTATATTTACCCGAGATATTCTTTTTAACTCTCAAAATAATCATTCTTCGAGGACTTTGGTAAATATTATATAGTAATTAACGAAAATATATTATTAAAATTTGAATTAGATTTCATTTGTTAATAAATAATAGAAATCTTTCAGAAATAATCAAAACAATAATTTGAATCTAAACCCAATTTATTTTTTATTTTAAGAATAAATTTCATCAGAAAAAAATAAAAATATTAGAATAGAAATGGTAGTAATGACGGTAATTTGTTGCTTTATTTGTTGTTTATTAAAAGTATTTTTAAAATTGTTTTTTTTTTTTAATTTGCTTGTTGTCAAGATTCTATAGTTATTCTATGAGATTTTAAAATTTGTTTCCCTTTTAGAATGAAAATGTTAATTAATTCTGGTTTTTTTTTGTGCATTTTACATTTGGTTTTAGTTTAATTTCGTTGTTCTTTAAGATTTTATTTATTTTCAGTATTATTAAGAGTTTTTTTTTTATTTTAAAGTTATGTGTTTGATTATGAATTTTCTTCTAAATGTTTAATATGTCTTTTTAGATGTTTAAATTAAGTTTCAAGTATTTTCTTACTTTCACTCTTTATTGTTTAATGTTTTTAACTTAATTTAATTTATTAAAAAAAAAACAAATATATATATATATATATTTTGTTTTAAACAAAAGAAATAAAAATGCATAAAAACTGAGAATTTATTCTAAAAATAGACACGCAAAAAAGAAAACATAATGACAAGTATTAAACTCGTAGTTTTTTGAAGAAAAGCTATTACAAATATAAAATATTTGTAATCTAATTAAAATATATTTTTTTAAAGAAATACATTTTTCAGATTTTTTAAAATGTATTTACTAAAATAACTGTATTTCTGTTAAGATTATATTACTTTCAAAAGTTAGTTTCTTTTGTTTCTTGTTCAAACCGACCAACAAAAGCTAAAAATAAACTTTTAAGAACAGCATTTTTTAAATTTATAAATTAAAAATCAAACAAAAAAAAGAACGTTGGAACAAGAAATGCTAACTTTAAGGACGAACTCAACAGTGAAGTAAAATATTAATAATTCCTTATAAATTTTAAATTCTTTATTTTGAAAAATTATAAAACCAAACAATATTATAAATAAATGTTTAAGAAACAAAAAATCAAAGTCTTTAAAACTCTTTAAAAAATATTTATTTCGAAATAAATAATATAATTCAATAATATAAAATGTTGTCAAATTCCAGTACAAACCGATTATTTTAACAGACAATTAAACATCGAAAATTACCATATTTTTAAATGCTGTGTTTCGGAGGAATAAAGGATATGAATTTATACAACAATGTATGCTCAGGCACGTACACCCAATGGACGAGATTGCTCCTGCCAAAAAATGTCTATTCACCTTTCCTGATGGTGCGGTGGTAGAAGAAAAAGAGAAAAAAATTGCCTGCGCTGGCTTGACGCGGTGGAAAACGATTTGACGACGCTGCGGTATAAAACAACATGGAGAAGAAAGGCAGCGGATAGACAAGAATGGAGTAACCTTTTGAAGCAAGCGAAAACCAACCATAGGTTGTAAGCTACGAAAGGTAAAGAAAAGGTAAGGTATGCTCAATGTATGATTTCCAAGAATTTAAATTGCCTTAAAAACGAAGTTTAAAATAAATATAATAACAATATTTTTTTTTCTATTACTCTAGGCAAACAAAGACTTGTTGTGAACATGGTTTTTTAATATTATTTTACTTACATTAATTATACTTTAAATAGTAGTTTTAGTCCCTGGGCAATTTATGTCAATTTAAATATTACATATAACAAAAAAGTTTGTTCGTCCTTTAACCTTTGGAAATATACAAAGAAATTATAAAAATAGGAAAGAAAACCAAGAATTGTCATACATAAAAATTCCATATAACATATTCATAATACCAGACAGCAATGGAATGTCAAGCATAATAACATGGCCCACAACCCTTGGAGTTAATGGCGGATTTTATGTCGAAATTATATCTAATTTAATTGTTAAATTTTGAAATAAATATAACTAATACTACTACTCACTAGAACAAGTATTCATTGAAACATACAAACTCACCATATTTACTTTAAATCATGTACCATCGTGAATTCGCATCATGCATCAAAGTAGCTTGAGCATAAACAAATAATAATATTCATGAGGAAATATAATAAAACTACATTTGTTTATATTTACATAGTTCCATCATAATCATTTGCTTGAAGAATACACAATATCCATATGTTAAAATACAAGAAATGTACAAAGTTGCAGGATTTAGCTTCAAAAAACGTTCGCTCAATATTTATACGATTTTGTTAGAAAAATATATCCGAAAGTGAAGTGGGTGGACTTGAAAGGATGTATGTGAAAAGGGTTAAATTTAACAGTTGTGAATTTAAATAATTTCAGTATTACAAGAACCGTAACGGCAGTGTTTTTCATTACCATTAGAACAATAAACAAAAGTCATTTTGAAAGTTGTGCTTTTAAAAAAAATGTTAAATATAAAAATATAATCTAAAAATTTAAAACCAACAATTGCTCATTCAAAACAACTAAAGACAATAAATTCACAAATTAACAAACAAAATGAGAGATTTATAACCCAAACTATTTATCTTAAAAAATTATGCCTATATTTCCAGTAATAAAATAAAATTAACGAAGTTTTCCCATAACTTTCACACATAAAAACAGATATTTCATTTCAACTTTGCGTGAATTCATGAACATGAACAAAACATTCATCAGACATAAATTCCCGAAGGCTTGCGTGGTATTATGACAAATATAAAAAAAACTTTTCTTCAGAATTTTCCTGGAAAATATAATCGAGTTTATACTTTTGAAGTTCAAGAACAGTGATTTTTTCGTATTAACCTTTAAAAGCTTAGTATTTTTCCAATGTCAAGTGGAATTAATTAATTAAAAAAAACTCACATAATCAGAAATTCAGTGATGAAATGTTGACAACGAAATGGTTATCAATATTACCACAATGAAGTTACCACAATGAAGTGAGTGTAAGTGATTGATTAAAAATATTATTAAAAAAATGATTTCCATTTTTTTTTTTTTGTTCAAATAACACATATTTGTCGACAGTTTTAATTAAATAATACAAAGGTTGCTTTCATTTAGTCCTTCACATTTATTATTTGGCAAACATAATTAATCATTATTTTTATATAGATTATTTAGTATTTTTAATTTTAATTTTCCAGTAATTTTAAGGAAAATCAAAATCTCAAAATCTTTATGTCAGAAAGAAAAATTACACAACATTTAAGGATTTCTCTTACAGGGTCGAGGTCGTTGAGTGAAAACTGAGAAGTTTTGTGGCGTTTAAAAATTTGTATTGTAGTCAAAATTCTATTGAGTGTAATTTCGAGTGAATTTAATGTAATCCCTCAAATTAATAAGAAGAATTTGATAGTAAGATGAACGTATATAAAGAAGACAGGAATTCGGTTCTTCTAGTCCTTGTCGGTTCTTGTTCCGTGAAGGATTTGCAAAGTCTTCATTATAGTTACTCTCCTTTGGAAGACGATTTTTTTCGGATTGAAGGGAGTAGTGATAAGGATGAGCGGTATGGTCAGAGATTCTGACCGAAATGTACTTATTTTATCGGACAGAATACTTGGCAAGTAGGCTGCATAAGGAGAGGTTTCTGAAAAGAAAAAGTAACGGAATTTTTGTTCAATATACTGCCTAAGGAGAGAGAGTGGGTTCGATTCCCATCCGAACCGTTGGTTTTTTTTCGTGACAAAGTAGAATACTCTCGCTTTGGAACCTTACGTTCAATTTTAATTAGGGTTAAGGGATGTTATGTAGATTCTCCCCCACACTGTTAATTCCTATAAGGAATATCAGTGTAAAACTGAAATTGTAGAAGAAATTCTACCTTTGATGATAAAGTAAGAAAATGTCCCACATAAAAATACATCACATTACAAGAAAGTCTTCTTAGTGGGATCTTCGTATAATCAAATTTGCAACAAAGTCCGATAAAAGATCTATGAAGCAAAAGTGAGCTTCTATCAACGTTGGACTCAACATTTCACACAATTTGACGTAGAAGAAATTGATAAAAATGGAGATCTCAAGTATGGACAGAAATTATTGCTCTATTCCACCATCTATTGACTTAATAATAAGTCAATATATTGTACCATCTTTACTCGTTTTTTTTAATGAAGTCAACAATCTTAGAGATATTTTCCGCTCTAAACTCGACTGGAACATTCAAGCTGTGTGAAGAGAAATCATAAATGGACCTCTGTTTTTGTATAAGTTTGGAAGAACTGATAAGCTTTTAAAATATCGGTAGCATTCGAAGCCCACAACTACCTGAACCTGAAAAGTACGCTACCTATTGTACTTTTCAGCAAGATACTCTCAAAAAAATAAGTTTTAAAATTTAAAACTTTCCACATTAAAATTTAAAACTATAATTTTAAAATAGACGTCAAAAACTATAGTTTTAAAATTTAAAACTTTATTTTAAAACTTTTGTTTTAGAAAAACGTTAATTTTCAAAACTTTTTTTAAAACTATAATTTTGACATTCTAAGATTTAAATTTTAAGATTTTAAAACTTTAGTTTTAATATAAGATTTTTTTTTAAAATTGCAAACCTTGAACATAGGTTCTTGTGCTTCACAGTCAGATGCGCTTCACAACCAGCTATGTCTGATGTTTGAAAAAGAAGAACATTTTGTTTCTTAAGGCCAAAAGTTTTAAAAAAGCGTTACTTTTAACATGTTTAGTTTAAAAAATAAAACTTTAGTTTTAGAATTTTAGTACAATAGTTTTTAAATTTTAAATCTTTAAAACTACAAAAATATTAAAAAGTCAAAACTTTTTTTAAAACTATAATTTTAAGGCAATTAAAACTTTTTTTTTTGAGTGTATTTAACAAACAAAGAAGGATTGTTAAATTTAAATGTTCTTTCTTTTAATTATGAAACAATTTTAAGTAAAGGAATTCAAAAGTCATAAGACTTAATCACAAAATTATTGATATCAATTCCATAAAAATTAGGAGAAACAAATTTTCATTGGCTTAAAATGTAATTTTTTATCAAATTCTGATTGTATTTTGGTTTTATTCGATTTTAAAATTTCAAAACTGTTGAAAACATTTAGTCTGGTTTTTGCTGCTTCCTTTAGTTTTTCATCGAGATACTTTTTCTGAATGTTTTAGTGTGATTTATAAACAGCTCTCAAATAAACTTTTATTTGAATAGTTTATGAATATTTTTACATGTTCTTAATTTTTAGGTTTTTTTTTTTATGTTTTTCTTCTACTAGGTGGAACTAAAGTGCCAGGGTTTTAAAAAAAAAACAACCCTACATTGTTTTTTTGTTATGGAAATACTTTTTGTAGCTTTTTTGGTGATTAAAATTTTAGTTTTCTAATTATTGTTAGTTTTAGTTTGTTATATTTGGATTAGTTTTTGGAGCTTTAGTTAAAATAAATTAGTATGGTTAATTAGTTTCAAAAATTGAAGGTATAATTGGAGCCCCGACTTAACGCCTGAGACATAAGGCTCGTGGACTTAGTGCCTTAATTCTCACATACAAATTTCAGGTGTTAAGTCAGGACTTTACACCCCAAATTTTTTTTTATTTTTCGCCGGATTCGGATGTTATGTCGAAGTACTGAATGTTAACCAAATATTATGTCTTAACATCCTAAGCAATTGCCAAAAAGGTTCGGATGATATGTCCTATTTTTCCGGTACAAAAACAAAAATTATTAAAACACAAAATGTTGGATGTTAGGATCCAAATATATATAAAATTCCTATATAAAATACAAATAAAAGAAGAAAAAAAGAATTAATTTTAATTTAATCCCAAAAATCGATAAAAAAAATGGTTTTTTTCGAAATATTTTAGAAAATACGTAATAGAAACAATATTTTATTTCAAAATTTAAAAAAATCCTTTAAATAATTTGTAAAAAAAAAACATCTTTTTCTAAATATTTAAAAAAAAAGTTCTATTAATAAATTAATGAATCGAAAATCAGACTAAATTTTCCTTTTACTGAATATTAAAAAAAAAAAAATTTAAATTAGTAGAAGGAACATATAATTCAAAAATCAAAATATTAAAAAATATTTTTTATCAAAAATTTGTAAAAGGAACTTTTTTAAATCTAATAAAATTTAAAAAATGATAAATCTTTAAAATAAAAGTTCTATGAATAAATTAGTAAAAGGACATTTCATCTCGAAAATCAAACTAAATTCACCTTTTATTTTATTTTTTAAAGTTTTTATTCATTTTTTTTAAATTATTTTTTTAATTCTTTATAAAAATAAATTAAAAGACAAAAAATACAAATTTAATCTCGAAAATCGATAAAAAATGAGGTTTTTCTTAATCTTGAAAAAAATTAATAATAAAAGGAATATTTTATTTAAAAAATAAAAACAATCCTTTAAATAATTTGTATCAATATCGAAAATAAAATGTTCCTTTTTCTAAATATTTCTAAAAAAAATTCCATAAATAAATTAATAAATCGAAAATCAAATTAAATTTTTCTTTTACAAAATACTAAAAATCTATTTTTATTTTTTTTAAATTAGTAAAATTGAAAATTAAATAAAATTAAAAATTTTCTAAATACTTATAATTTTATTTAATAGAAATAAAAAAATAAATGAAGAAAAATTAATAAAATAAGTAAAAGGAAGTCAAACTAAATTTTCCTAATATTAAAAAAGTTTTCTTTTTTGTAAAAGAACATTTTATTTTAAAAATTAAATTAAATTTTAAATGCTTCAAATATTAAAAAAAAAGTGTTAAATAAATGAAGGAAGATAAGTAAAAGGAACATTTCATCTCGAAAATCCAACGCAATTTTCCTTTTATTTTATATATATTTGTTTGTTCTTTCTAAATTAAATGTTATTCTTTGTAAGAAATTATTTTTTCTCTTAAATATGTATTTATATTGTTTTCAATTGTAATGTGTTAAACTCAAGTTTCTTACAGTTTTTCTAGTTATTTGTATTGATTCGATTTATTTTCTTTTCCTGAAACAAAATTTAACATTCTTTCATTTTATTTGGATGAATTTTCATTGAAATTTTATGTTTGATTTTTCTTTATATTATTTCGCATTTTCAGGTTCAATGTCATCGGATGTTATTTCATGTTGTAATATCCGAAAATTTTGACATAATATCTTTTCTGTTGGATGTTATTCATTTTTTTTAGGATCCTAAATAAATGTTGTATTGGGGATGTCAGATATTTTATCATTTTATTGATGAACATTTACATATTTGAGTTGTTGCCAATATTCCACATATTTAAATGAGTAATTTACACTTTAAAATATGTAGTATACACAATAAATCTATGTTTAGAACTAATCCAAAAAAAAATGTATGGTACTATTTAAATTTGTGTATTTATACGTGCTCTATTTTTTTTTTACTCCGAATTAATAATAATTCTTTATTTGGCTTCAATTAAAAAACAACATCTTAATGACTTAAAAAATTACGCTTAATACAATCATAATATAAATTAAAACCAATATTTTCATAATTTTTGTTAAATAATTTAATCATTACATTACAAGGCTCAAATTTTAAATAGTTATTGTGGGTCCTAATATCATATTTAAATAGAGTATATTTTCTTAATGTCAAAAATTGTACTTATAAGGACAATAACTTTAAAATACAAGGAGAAAAAACATCACCTTTCAAAACTTTACAAACAAACATTGTACTTAATACATTTCTTCGACAGTTCAAAGTAGACAATTTTAACAAATTAATACGGTGGGAGATGAATAGAATCCTCTCATGGGACATATTATTCTTACTGAATCCACGCTCAAGCTGCGCATTTTGGAAAATGTAGGATCTCTGAGCACCCTGGTTTCTATTTATTCTTTTTAAAAACTTTTATTGAAT
>JXPG01020867.1:0-10011 GCA_001015175.1 Megaselia abdita
TGCTGGTCTGAATACAATTACATTCCTCAATGTGGAAACCCCCCACAAGACCGTCAGCCTCCATTTGTTTCACGACATCAAAGTTCCAATGTCCCAGGCAAAGATGTGTACAAAGAGACTTTATACGAACTTTTCTTTCTGACACTAACCAGGCATGTTTCTTGATGGAATAGAAATCACATTTGAACCAACTTTCGTTATACTGCAAACCCTCTGAATTAATGAAAGCACACAATTATCTTCCAAAACATGTAATTTTAGATTAGTCCTTCGAAGCTGTTTTCTCCTGATGTTCGTTCTGTTCTTTCCTACGCCAGTCACCTTTGATTTTTAAGACTAGACTGCTGCCTTCCTTGTCACCCATGGTATCTGTTCGTCTTTTGTAGTCCATAATCAATTTTTTCTTAACCATTTCACAGTAAATTCTTTTATTGGCCTCGCTTCCAACGCTGTAATCAATGCCTCGTAACTATCTGGAAGAGTGTTGAAAATCATAGCGACCTTGAGATGGTCCTTCAGACCTTAGCTTCTTAATAACAAACAATATTTCTGATAATTGCTCTTCCTTAGTGGTGTTACTTTTCATTTGCATACGGCACAATTTCTTAGACATTCTGCCGATATTCTCTTCATACTTCATGTTCTTGATTGTAATAAACAGGAATCATCCAATAGAAGTACGATGATACTCTTCGCTTTGCTATTTGTTTTGACCCAATCTGCAGATTTTTCATCTGAAATAGGCTCTTCAACAACGTCCTATACTCCTTCCTTGGCTAGCAAGAGCTCCAACTTGAACTTCCAAATCCGATATTTCTTTCTGATAAGATCTGCAATCTGCGTCTTTCGGTCTTCCATTTTATTCAATCATTCATCCAATACTACATTGGTCAATTCATATATCCATTCACTTAATGATCACATCATCCATAATTGCATGTATCCACTAAACTCATTCATCTAATACTGCAATGACCAATTCATCATATGCAATCATTCAATAATCCACTCATCAAGTCATTAATCCATTCAATCACGTAATCCTTTACTCATCCATTCAATCATACTTTCATAAAATCATCCATTCAATAATGCACTCATTAATTCATCAATCCAGGATTTTAATCATCCATTCATTCTTTCTTAAAATCATCCATCCAATAATCCACTCATCAATTCATACATCCAAAATTCATACATACAATCATCTGTTCACCAATTCATACATCCATTCACCTACTAATCCATTCATCGCTTTATCCATCCATTCACCCAATTATTTATTAATTTATTAAAACAATCCTGCAATCAACCATTCATTCAGTCATCCATTCATGCATTGATCATACAATAATCTATTCAATCAAAAGAATCATCTAACCATTAACTCAATTATTAATGTATGTAATCATACAATAACCCACTCATGTAATCATCCAATCATACAAAAATCTTTCATCAATTCATTCATTTAATGATTTATTCCTCCAATGATACATTCATTAATTCGTACATCCATTTATCTATATATGCAATCTTACAATCATTTAATAATTAACTCATTAATTATTCAATTTATTCGTAAGATAAACCACTGAATTCATTCATCCAATACTGCATTGATCAATTCATACATTCATTCACTTAATGATCACATCATCCATAATTGTATGTATCCACTGAACTCATTCATCTAATACTGTCATGACCAATTCATCATATGCAATCATTCAATAATCCACTCATCAAGTCATTAATCCATTCAATCACGTAATCATTTCAATCACGTAATCCTTTACTCATCCATTCAATCATACTTTCCTACAATCATGCATCCAATAATCCACTCATCAATTCATTCATCCATTAATTCCAACAAACATGTAATCCTCTACTCATCCATTCATTCATCCTTTCATAAAATCATCCAATCAATAATGCACTCATTAATTCATTAATCCAGGATTCTAATCATCCATTCATTTTTTCTTAAAATCATCCATCCAATAATCCACTCATCAATTCATACATCCAGGCATTCATAAATGTAGTCATGTAAGTTTCTAGTCATCCATTCTTTCATACAGTCATCCATTCAATTCATTAATCCAGGGATTCATCCATTAATTCCTTCAATCATGATTCTTAATACATCCATTCACTTAATGATCACATCAAGCATACAAGCAATTATCTACTGAATTCATTCATCTAATACTGCAATGACCAATTCATGTAATTCTCTACTCATCCATTCAATCATTCTTTCATTCAGTCATCTATCCAATTCATTAATCCAGAGATTCATCCATTAATTTCTGCAATCATGTAATCATGTACTCATCCATTCATTCATCCTTTTAATCATTCTTTCTTACAATCATCCATCCAATAATCCCCTCATCAATTCATACATCCAGGCATTCATGCAATCACTTACTCATTCATTCTTTCATACAATCATACACCCAATAATCCATTCATCAATTAATCCATCCATAACATAAATTAAAAAAATATCCTTAACTTCAAAAAAACCTACATCCCTTTTCAGTAAAATAATATTTTTTCAACTTGTGGCCTATACTATTCCTGGCATTTTCATACCAGTTAAGCCAATGGTTTTTGGTCAGATGACGTTACCTTTCGCCTGCCTGATTCCAGGGACTAAGTAAGACTTTATAGCTACATTTCATCTAATCAAAAATGTTCATTTCAGTTTGGAAAAAGGCCATGATTTCGTAATTAATTATTCATTTATATTAACAGCCTGTTCAGTCTTTGCAACAGGTTACCTTTGTTACGGAATTATATTTGTTCAAGTTTGTGCTTTCATTGTGATGAGATTTGAAATACTGAGCTTGTATTCTGCGAAGATCGGTAACAGTTTGAACCGAATGGACGAGCTTAACCATCTTAAAAAGATTGCCAAGGCTCACCTTGAAATTTTGTCATATTTAAGGCTTTGCAATATATTTTACAATTCAAACGCTTTAATAGTAAATGTAATAAGCCCGATTGTTCTGTGTTGCATTGCTGTTGCCATTCAACTGGTAAATATGGGAAGAAAATTTTAATTTAATTTAATTTGTTATTTTTACAGAATGAAACAACGAGTTTGGTCTTCTTGATTCCTTCGATCATGGGAAATTTGTTCCTTATCAACTACTTTGGAGAATCAGTCAAATCGAGTAATGAAGAATTTTCAATAGCTCTTTATAGCTCGAATTGGTATAACATAAGAAGCGCTCGGGATTTGAGGATTTTCTTGTTTGTACTACAAAACTCCCAGAAACCAGTGGGAATCCATTTATCTGCTTTTGGAGTTTTGTCGTTGGAGTGTTTTTCATTGGTAAGTTTTTTTCAATAGTTTTTTTTTTTTAATGAAATCACTTTTGAAAAACATTACAGGCTTGTCAACGAGTTTTCAGCTTTATTACTTTCCTTAATAATGTTATGGAGTAGAAGTTTACATAAAATAAAACTAATAAACGTTTGATTGGTTTGATGGGGAGCCATATCTCTCGGTTTGTTGTGGGTGTTCTTCTATACAATCTATACAATGAAGATCGTCTTTTTGCAGCATTCGGTTTCGCTTGCATTTTGGCTTTTGACGAAGCCTCGTCATGCATGCGCCAAATATGGAGCAACCATCGAAGCAGCAAGTTCTTAATTATGTCCATGATAGTAGCGTCATAGACACATAATATATTGGAAAACTTTCGAAGTCTGATGTTTGCCACTGAAACCGGAACACCCTACCAGAGCAAGAAAAAGCTTCAAATAGATTTCTCAATGCAAATATTACTAACAGAGTGATTCGACGGAAGGGGAAAACTTTAAATTCCGAAAGTTTGCATGGTTTTTCTATAGTAGCGTCATTATGGAGGTGGTATAGATGGGGTCTAACAGATTCCTCCATTCATTCATTCGCAATACTTTTCTTCCAAAAACAAAACATCAATTAGTTGTTTGTCTGCTTCTGTTAATGTCCACAGTTCGCACATCAGGGCCAGCACGATGAGCGTTTTGAGAATCTCCTACTTATCGTTGCACAGAACAAATTTGAATCTTAGGATTCTTTGGATCTAATACAGTGTTCGGCTTTCCATCATGATTCTATGCTGGATTTCGCTGTTTGTGTTGACGGAATTCCCAAGGTATGTGAAATTCTGAACTGACTCGAACTCGTCAGACCCAATCAGGATTTGGTTGAATCGTACTGGATTTCATTTACTTTATCTTGTCTACGTTAACGAGATACCAGATTATCTCTTATCATTATCTTACTGATGTTATGGAAACCGTTTTTTATTTAATCCACGTCTCGCGAAATTATTCGTATTCCAACCAATGAAAATGAGCGTGAAATTGTCTTTTTCTATTTAAGAGATTAGATTCGTTTGCTTTATCGAAATATTGGAACAATATAAGGATTTCAAGTCAATATATAGTCTACAAGCTTTAAATTTTCATAAGATTACAAGTTTTCTATTCCTTATGGCTTCAACCAATCACAATGTGCTTGATTTTGTAAGCATAAATATAAGCATCATCGGCGTAGACAAGAAGAGGAAAGATGTTATCGGTAGACTAACATCGGATCTTCTGATAAGAAAGAGCATCTCCAGGACGAAAATAACTTTTTGTTTTACCAATGTCTTTCCTGATATATTATTTCAGGTTAATACATTGTTGCTGTTGGGCGAGCTTCAGTCTTCAATGATCTAACGTGTACTGTTTGTCCAGTATTACAATACTGAAGAATAGCAGCAGTACTCGCTGAGCTCAGGCAACCGGGTAGTGGATAATGGAAGGCCTATAGATATATAGGTTAGCTGCGAATATTGGAATAAGCAGTCCCGAACCAAGAGCGGCAGGTGATTTTATTTTCCTGCTACCAAATCCTGCACCCTGCTGGGCGTCTGTCCTTCTAGTTGAAGCGGCTCCTAATAATGCCCGGCTGATGGTATAACAAGCCTTGATCTTGAACAAGATACAATAGAGAGCTCCACAATAAAAAAATCAACTGCTTCGTTAGAGGGATGCGAAGCTAATCCAGTTACTTTCTTACCCGTTTACGTTAGAGGGAGGCGATACTGCTTCTCGAAATTGCACATAACGTACCTCCCGGTGTACAAAGCTCTGGTAATGAGCTTGCAACGGATAAAATGTCAACTCCAAGGATAAACGGCGCTACGAAGAGTAACCCTTTCAAAGGAAAAGTCGCGAGTAAGAGCCATACTAGAAGGGAAGATCTACGCCAACTTCTTTCTAAGGAAGTACGAGGAGTCAATTGCGATTGGTGGAGAGCTGACTCCTACATATCTGGATCATCGAGAGTGGGCTGTGGATACCATAAAGAAGTATGAGACTTTGGATTTTAAGGAGTCATCAACTTCTTGTTCAGGTATGAAGAAGCCCTAGAAATGATGCAGGGAAGAGGAACATGTCTCACGATGCTCCGGGTAGAGGGGAGGAGAAGAAGCTACGCCGCGACGTTCCTACATCTTCGCGGAGAAACGATGACAAAAGAAGAAAAATGGAGGTAAACCATCCTAGACCCATTGGCTCTAAAAAAATAAGCCACCAAGGCAGGGTAAGATTTATCGATGTCTCTTAACGAACTCCTGAAGCAGATCTAAAGGTTGTGATCGTGGATAAAAACGAAACCGACCGACCTATCAACCCGGACAACTACAGTAGGGTTGAAAAAGGTATTCTGAAGAGGCTCTTTGAGTGGATAAAGGGTAATCTTTCACGCAGTGCCCCCATTTACAGTTCCAAGGAGCGCTTCGGAGGATACAAAGTGATCAGCTGCGATTGTCAAGGCTTGGTGGAACTCCTTAAAGCTATCATTGGTAAAATGGCCAGTACCTGGAAGGATCCCAAATTAGAAGTCCTCCATCTACCGGAACTAGGTTAGGCTTCTCAGAGTTGGTAAGATTATTAGGAGAGCTACCCTGATGACCTTTGCGATCGTCTTTCTGCCATGAATGAAGTATGTAATCTGTAATGTATCTGATTATCCTATATATATAGTATAGTCCTATAATCAAGTTGTGGTTTGGAGCGTTGGGGGGTGGCATTCAAGAGCATTTTGTGCTGACAATATGACTTAGAGGATATTTGTCTCTGGAAGCTGGTGTATATCATTCCTTGATTAACTTTCCTGTACTGGTTAATCGAAAGTCGACGTAGATTTGGGGGCCTTGGATGTAGTTGGTGATCCATCGAGTTGGGTGACTAATGTTGATCCTTCAACTTCATTGAGCAGCTTCCATGATTGTGCTCATATGGTTTGTTGCTGTTTAGGCTATTTTGGATTTGGTAATGTATCCTTTGTAAAGCGGAAAACATGCTGGGCTGTTTTCTGAAGCCGTGTTGCTTGGCGATCTGAGACAATGACATTAATGAGTTTCCTTGCTCATTAGGATTCCCTGGTTTAAGTATGGGGATTACTCGCCCTACTTTTCATATGTTCAGCATGATTGGCGCACGGATGTTCTATACTTGACGATGGCAAGAGTTCTGGGTGTACTATTGTCAGGAGAAATGGTGCTGTCGCCTCTGATGTTGGTGGTAGTGGGTACATTTATCACAGAGTAGTCTGAGTCAGCCATTTTATTGCCTCTGATGTCTGATCTAGCATTGGAGTACCAAAGTGGATGAAGTCTTCGTGGTGCTATTCCTCTAACAAGTTCTCTAGTCATTGCTGTTGGTTGTGGTGATGTTTGTAGGTTTCGGTAGCAGCAGTCAGCTTGGGCTTGTGAAAGGGGTATACTTAATATGTTCCCATTCTTTACATCCATTACATATGATAGATCCTTTTTTACTTAGAATGATTTGAGCTGAACATATGATGAATGTTGAACGTATGTGAACATTGTTGATGATCCTTGACCATCCTTTTATCGGTGGTGCCACCGTCGTAGAGGTGAGCGTTAAGGAGACCACAGATGTCATTATCACTACCTTTGGATTCGTCTCCATAATAACTTTAACAAGTCGGACTTATCAATCAAAATGAACACATTTCAGACTGAATAAATGTGAATGTATAAACTTTTCCCAAGCAAGTAAAATTCGATCCCATTCATTACTACAATGCCTATTGAAATGAAAGATATAAATGACTTCTCTCTTCATTGAATTTACATTGTAATTAAAATGTTATGAAAAAAAACATTCAAGTGTTTTGAATATCGCAAATAAAACCCAAATGAAACTCACATAGTCTATATTTGCCACATATAGAATACAGTCGAAAGAGAAATTTTAATTGCCCTTCAAAAACAAAGCAATCAAATCAATCAAGACGGAAATCCATTAGAAAATCGATCAGTAATTGCTGTTCCGTCAACGAAGAAATATGAAAATGATTCTGAAATTGTTCTTAGTGATGGCTCTATTTCATTTATCCAGCGCAAGTTATGTGGTTCCTCCCAACAAGGAGACCGTAAGTTGATATAATTTTCAAAATCTCTATAGGATTTACTTTGTGTTTTCGGTTTAGGGTGAAAAAGGATTAATTTGCGGAATTTACATCCCTGGAAGCCGAAGTGCTTGCTATGAAACAACTTATCCCATCACAGAAGGATTATGTGATGAAGGTTGGACATTTGATTATAATATCTGTAAACGTGTTAAATTGGATTGATGTCATCTGAGACTGGAATGGGTCTCTTATTTTTATTAAATTCTTATTAAATGACCTCAATCAGTAGAACGTTTTGTAAATTTATAGTGAAATAGTTCATTGCATTTTACAAACTCAAACAACAGAGCGGATATTTGTTATCCTTTGATCTGAAATCCTGAAAGCATGTAAAATAAAAGGATTACAGATTTAATGTTGAAGTATCAATTACAAAGAGGAATTTCGTTTTAAATGTATGGGTTTAAATTAAACATCCCCAAAAAGGTAGGGTTTTTCAGCGAACGTGATTTCAGACCGAAAATTGATGGTAAAAATTTCATATCAATGAGAACTGACAACGAAATCGACTCTTTTACTCTGGAGAAATATGTAAATTGTTTGCTCATAAAATATTACTATATTGAAAATCAAGTGAAATTGTTGTTCGACCTGTCATAGACAAACCATAGATATTACTTTCGGAATCTCATTTTTATATTTGCGTTGAGAAAGCTCCCTGAAGCTTTTTCTTGCTCTGATAGGGTGTTCTGGTTTCAGTGGAAAACATCAGACTATGAAAGTTTTCCTTATTGAATTTTAAAAATTTCTTAAAAATTTATGTATTTATGTATTTGAACATTAAAGGTTATTATTCCTATACAATTAACAAAATTAAAAACTTAAATAGCTCAAAAAAAACTCTAAACTTAATTTTTAATATGTGTGGGAAGGAAAAAAATAGACATTTAATCTTGAAATTGTTCACTAAAATTACAAAAAGTTTTGGAAAAATAAAAAAAAAACTTAAAAAATTACACATTTTAAAATAAACATTACATTTTTAATTTTCTCCATAAAATTACAAACAAAATTTTAAAATTAAACATAAAATTTAACTATTTATAAAAATAAAAAAAAACTTTAGAAATTAACTTAAAAACAAATGAACATTAAATCTTTAAATTGTTCAAATTATGTTAAAAATACTAAGCAAAAGAAATCAAAAACAAAATTTAACCATTTAAAAACAACAAAAAATTTGTAAAGTAAACATTCATTTTGTTTTTCAACAAAATACTATGCAAATCTTTTAAATTTCACTATTAAAAAATTTGTTTTTCTTTAGAATTGTTTTATTTACAAGATTTTTACTTTCAATGTTAAAATAATTGAAAATTAAATTATTTTAGCTAAATAATTTTAACTTTTGGAAATCAAAGAAAAACATTAAATTAAGAAATGTAACTATTTAAAAAACAACTTAAGAAATTAAATTCATAAAAAATAAATATCATACAAAAAATTCTTGTTTTTTTTTATTCTTTTATTCAAGAAACGTTTTCTTTAAATTTAAATACAATTAAAAATTATAACAACATTTGCAAAAAAACATTAAAAAGGAAATTTAGATATTTAAAAATAAACTTTAGGTATTAAAATTTAAGAAATTAAAATGGAGATATTTAAAAATAAACTTTAGATATTAAAATTTATGAAATAAACATTAAGTCTTTAAATTGTTCAATACTAAGCAAAATAAATCAAAAACAAAATTTAACCATTTAAAAACAAAAAAATAATTTAAAAAAATGTATTTAAAGTAAACATTAATTTTGTTTTTCCATGTAAATTTAAATGAATTATTTGTTATCTTTTTTTCGATTGTGACCAAAATGTAAAAACAATTTAACGCAAAAACTAAAATTGTTAAGAACTAAACGAACCGAATTTTTTAAAAGCTTTAACAATCAAAGAAAAACTTTACCAATCAAATGTTTAAAAACTAAACACAAATCTTTAAATTGTTCAATAAAATTAAACAAAAAAGTTTCAGAAAAGTAATTTCGTAATTAAAAAAAGAGTTAAGAAATTAAATTATTTTAAAAAAGTCGTCATAAAATGATTCAACATACTTTTTAAAGCTAATTGTTCTTTTATATTGATTTATTTAAAAAACTTTTTCTCTAAATTCAAAGTAATTAAAAGTTACAAAATCTTTTGCAAATAACAAAAAATCAACAAAATTACCCACAAATGTTTTGTGAAATTAACAACAATATTTAACTATTAAAAAAAATACAAAATAATTTAAGAACTAATATTAAAAATAATTAAATCTTTAATTTAAAAACTATTTTTTTTTCTTTAGAATTGTTTTATTTACAAAATTTGTACTTAAAATTTTAAAATAATTGCAAATTACAGTTTTTTAACCTTAAATTTTAGAAAATGTTTGGAAATTAAACAAACAAAATTAAATAAAAAACATTAACTATTAAACAANCATTAAAATGTATTTAAAATAAACATTAATTTTGTTTTTCAACAAAATACTACACAAATCTTTTGGTTTTTCAACAACAAAATTTAAG
>JXPG01020926.1:346-11342 GCA_001015175.1 Megaselia abdita
GTAGTGATTGCAAAATTATTGGACTTGCCTGAGGAGGTAGACATTAATGGGTTCTGGAAGCTATGTGTAGAATCTATAAAAACAGCCGCCACAAGATACTAGATTCCATTATTGCTGAAACGATACGTCATACTCATTAATGCAGATTATGCCCGGAAAGTCGACAACCAATCATATTTTCACTCTCAGACAGATTTTGGGAAAGCCACATGAATTCCAAGTCGATACATACAACCTCTTCGACGACACTAAAATCAGAGATGAGCTATTCCGATCAATGAACCACTTTGGCATCTCAAGCAAGCTCATCAAACTATGCCAAATGACACTGCGGAGCACATTAAGTTGTGTCAAAGCCGCTGGAGTAAGTTCCAAACTATGAGGAATTTTCGACAAGGAGACGCACTGTCGTGCAGCTATTTCAACATTCTACTAGAGGTACTATATGGTCGCAGACCTTGTTGAACAACACAACAGTGAGAAAGGTATACCCAACTAAAGAACAACAGCCAGAGACCGAGACGAATGGGCACAGTGCTGCTAGCTGGAATCTGACGAAGGTTTGTCAGCAACGATGTATGTATGATAACCAATAATAAGCTTTTTCAAATTTACAAACATTTATCTTTACACTTTATTTGTTCACATATACACTTGCATGTAAAATTCTAATTGAATTATTTCTCTATAGGATATAATATAAATGTAAACAAATGTGACTATTGATTTGTTGGAAACAAATAATTTCTTGATCAATATGATAAAAAAAAATCCTAAGTATAAAAATATCCCCAATGTTAAAATTCACTTGTCGTGTCAGCTGCTTAACAAGAAGAAACAAAAAAACAGTATACAAAAATTATTAATTTTTTTCGTCTTATACAATAAAGTGAATATTCAAATGTTTGTAAAAACCGGATAAACAACGCTTATGTGATTGAAATAAAATAATTTACTTTTCAATGTCAATGTTTAATTAATATAATATATTTAAAAACACTTTAAAAGAGTAAAAACCAGTTTTATTTTGAGATTTGTATTATATATAGCATTTGGATAGGATATTCTTATTTTTACCAAGGTGATGTCGATGTGGTGGTAATGAAAATTCTGATTACAAAATGAACTATTTATAATTAAAATTACTTAAATTAATCCTTATATACTTTATATAATTGTATTTTTCGAATATTCTAAAATGTATCCGTTCATGGTGATGTTTTTTCTTAGAAGCAAGTAAAACTTTCTATATACCTAAACTAATTTGAAATGAAATATCTTTATTTTATTAGTACAACCCTCGCCTTAACTCTCAACATAGAAAAAAACAAGAAATAAGTGAAAAATTAATGTAAAGGGTTGTAACTTGTATTATTCTTTTATGTACACTGTTTTTATCCTAGCGACATAACATTAGTATTATATATATACATAATGTGAATATCGCTCGGATCCAGCGAGCACACTTGTCACTTCATCCAAGCATATTAAGATTGATTTACACAACAATATTTCAACTCAGAAAGCCCGGATGGAGTGCCAAATGTGCTTCACGACTGCCCAAATGGAACCCATGTAGTGGAATACCATCAAAGAAAATTTTATTTGATACAAATTATTATAAATCCGACATATTTTAAGCGTTTTATATAGCGTTGGATTCGGGTACTCATTATTAATTAAAAATTTCGGCGATTAATGGGTTGTTCATTGAGAAATCGAAAAGATGTGTGAACAATAGAAGCAGTTTTTAATATAACTTCAGTTATATCTGATGAACAGGAACGCCGTAGACTCTCTGGATGGCGAGATGATGAGTACGATAGAGCCGTTGCCGCCAAGAATAAAGCCTATCAGAAATACCTACAGAGCACCCAGAAGAAAAATAACAAGTTTTTCTGCAAACGAAATCCAGCAAATCTGAAAAGTAGCATTTCTGAACAAAATTTACCAATAATCTTAAAAAATGCAAAAAACCTGAAAATCGTTGCAGTTTTTCTGAAAATAAATACCAATAAAAAATATTTTCTTCATACCTAAATTCAGCAGATAAAATGATCTTCTATTCAATGCTCTATTATTCAGCATAGCAAAGTTGACCCTAACTCAAAGCATATGTTGTTGGTTCAAGCATTCACATTTTTTATATTGATTTTCAGAAAATTTGAAAATATTTTCATGTTTTCTGAAAAGTTTAATCTTTCACGTTTTTTTACAGGTTTTCTGAAAAGTTTTCAGAAAATCATGCTTTTTTTACAGGAAACCTGAAAGAAATCTAAATTGGAAGCAACAAATAGCAGAAATCGGTCATAATATACAAGATTTATTATGTGGTTATAGTGGACTCCTTTTCAAAATATCCTGAAATAGTCAAAACCAACATAATTTCTTCAAACAAGATGATAGAAATTTTAAACCAAATATTTCAGTCTTTTGGAGATAATAAATATTTGATGTCGGACTATGGCTCACAATCCTTTGAAGACTTCCGTAAATCAAAAGGAATCAATCATATAATATGTCCTCCTTATCACCCGCAATAAAACGTATAGGCTGAAAAGTTTGTAAATACCATGAAGCGTGTATTATTGAAGATGGAAAACGAGTGTTCCTCTGAAGAAGCACTTCAAATATTTCTACAATTATACAGATCAACACCAAGCTCAAATTGTCCAGATAATCAAAGTTGTCTAGGTAGAAAAAGCGTCGATTTCAAAAGAAGAACATGGAAAACTTGGAGATCTTGATTTTATCAATCATCTGCCTGCAATGATAAAATCCTTAACGAAATCTTTAGGAGATCCTTTTACGATGGGACAGTAGCAGAATGACCCCCGGAGCGAAGATTCTGAGCATTTACACAGCACTGAAGATATCCCACCACCTACAAGAACCGACTATCTTATGACAGTCTTTTGCTAATCATAAGAAGCCTGTTGTCATTTTTTGACCGTCATGTGATTGTCATATGGTGTCATGAAAAGACTTCCATTAGCAATGAAAACCCTGACTGTCATTTTGGGTCTTTCTGATGTCATGGATATTCATTATTTCTTCATGAGAGTCATCTGATTACACAAAGTTGTTAGTTTATTGCAGACTTTCATTCGGAGCGGACGTAATTAAAATATTATAATTTGTTCTAAGAAATTGAACTGCTAGTGAAATTTAGTTAATGTCAAAGAAGTTTTCTAAGTGGAATGATTTTTTTTTAAATTAGTATTTTATAACAACAGTTTGGTCCTGAACTAAAGTTATATTTATGCTCCTAAATCCAGAGAGGTTAGAGGAGAGAAATTGTTTTCTAGAAGCGAGAATATTAAAATGAGACACCTATAAAGAAGATCCAAAAAGGGATCATTTGTTCCGGGATGAACGATTATGTTTGTTCGTAGCTTAAAAATGTTCTCAAAAAAGGAGCACAAACACCGGCAAGAAAACCCAGGGAAAAAATGCTTTTCACAAAATCAGTGTTCGAAAATATAACGTGAAATGTGAAAAGAAAAACGCGGAAACGTATTAAAACAAAGAGAACAGTGTCAAAAGATGTGACAAAGTTGTGAATCAATAAAAATGATTGATTCCAACTTATTTGTCCCTATTGACGGTCAATAAATTAAAGTTGTAATAAAAACACAAAATTACCTCTTCCAAATATATTTCAGCAAAACCAAAAATATTTTTCTTCCTCAGCGCTGTCCTCTTTGCCGTCTAAATTTTAACTCCTTGAATTTCTTTTCGTTTCTCTTTTCTCTTAATTTTTATTTCTCTTTCCTCTCTCTTTTCTTCTCTTTCTTTAGCCTCAGCTTGAGGCGTTCACTTAATAGATTTTAAAACGCTAGGACGTGCGGTGTGGCCGTTATATTCAAATTTGAAATTTTGAATTTCGATTCGTCACAATTTTAAGATTTTTTGTAAGTGTATTAATATTGAAATTAGTTTTGAAGAAAGTTCGATTTTAGGGTTTTTTCTTTCTTCTAAACAAAGTTGTACTATTTGTAAATATTTCACTAAAATATATTTGTATTCTTGTTCTTTTTATTAGAAATTGAGGGTGTGGAAATTGGGTTGGGTAGAGTGAAAGGGGATTTTGAGTTTAGAGGAGGGAGGGAATTCTATTTTCAAGGTGTCCCATTGAGGTCACCTGCAGACTTCACTAAGAGTCCTCGGGCCACATCTTTTTGACGTCCGTTTTATGTCACATTATGAAAGCAAGTCTTTTCATGACTCGGCATAGACATTACTAAGACATCATGTGCGTGTCATATTGATGTCATAGTAACGATTTTTGTGACTGTCACGGTCCTGACAATTATGTCATATGACAGTCACATCATATACTGGTTACTTGGGTAGCCATGGCTTGGTCAGATGGCATCCACGCAGAGTTGTTAAGAGTAGCCGGTTCGAACTTCAACAGAGCCTTCCATCAGCTACTTGAAAAGATTTGGATGAAGGAAGAGGTGCCAAACGAGTGAACGTCAGCATTATTTGCCCAGTCCGAGAAAGGCAATAGAAGGGAGTGTAAGCTGAATATCGCTTATAAGATCCTTGCCCCTATCATGTGTGAACAGCTGAAGCCCCAAATCATCCGCATCATTGGTCCATACCAATGCAGTTTCATGCCAGGAAAGTCTACCACAGACCAGATATTCACACTAAGGCAAATCCTCGAGAAAACCCACGAATTTCAAGTCGACTCTCACCACCTATTGGTCGACTTCAAACAAGCTTGTGACACGCCAAATAAAGATGACCTATTTGCAGCTATGAACCGATTTAACATCCCCATGAAACTTATCAAGTTTTAGTCAAATGACGCTGAAGAACACTCTGAGTAGTGTAAACGCTGCTGGTACAACAGCTAACAAGTTTCGTACTGTTAGAGGTTTCCATGATGCATTATCATGTAGCGTCTTTAACATCCTACTGGAGATGATAAACGAGCTGCTCTTGAAAAAACCAACGATGACATCTTCCACAAATCGATCCAAATTCCAGCTTACACAGATGATGTTGATATCGGGAGAGCCACAACAAGCGTAGAACAGCAGTTTCTGGCAATCGACGAAAAAGTGATTAATGTATGTATAGGCTGTTGTTTATAACTGTAGCTGAAATAAAGCTTATTATTAAGCAAGTTCGCTCAAGTCCTCGCATGGGAACCGAGGTTACGAGTGATCACAACAGAGGTTAAACGAAGAATTGTGCTCGCCAACAGATGTATTTACGGCTTGAGAAAACTAATACGTTTTAAACAACTATCTCGTAAAACAAAACTGAGGCTCTATAACCAGATAATCATGCAAGTTTTGCTATACGGAGCTGAAAACTGGAACCACAAGGACAGCGACGAGGAATTATTGGCTGTTTTCGAGAGAAAGGTTCCTCGTATAATACGGACCGCTATGCGAAAGACTGGAGAACGAGATAAAACTAGTAAATTGTATCAATTGTACCAACAAGCCGACATTGTCAGGAAGCTCCGGACAAAGCGCTTACAATAGGCTGTTCATGTGCAGAGGATGGAAGAAAATGTACCAGCTAGAAAATTCTTCTCTACAAACCCTATTGGATATCGAAGACAAGGAAGACCTCGTACCAGGTGGTTAGACATCATTAAGAGACACTAGAGCGATTGGTGTCACCAATTGGAGAACAACAGCAAACTACCGACGTGTCATAGATTTGACATGAGTCATAAATTCCTTGAAAAAATACAAAAAATATGATTTTATTAAAAAAAAAAATGAACTGAACAGTAAAAAGTTAAAAAGTCCGAAATCTGTTTCAGTATTAAAAAGACAAATCTTAACATTTTTCACCTTTGAAGTGCTTTTTCCAGCGAACATCTAAATAGTTGTGCTTTCTGTTATATTTTTTTTTTTTTTTTAAACTTAGACAAATTTATTAATGTTTAGTCAATACATCTCACCAAATTATACATCTCACCGAATTCAAAATTATCGATTCGTAGAAAGTCTAATATTACAAAAAAAACGTTCCAGGAGTCTATCTGGAGAATATAATTTAAATGAATATAAACTAGCGCATGGCATCGAGGGTCTAGCAAGCTTTTTTCTTCATTAATTTTACCCTTCTTATTCCCACATTCAAATTCATTTGTCTTAAGATGTTTTTTATATTTTTCTTCATTACGCTCTGGTCCTCAGTCGTCTTGGTATAATATTGATTAAAAACTCAAACTTGCTCTCACACACATACAACCAAGTCAACGAAGAAAAAGGAAGAGGTCCTTAGCAGTATAAGCGGTGGCAGCTAAAAAAATAACCCCAAAATTTCAATGTTTTCTTTCTTTTTTTATGCTTGCTTTTCAATACACTTTTGAATCACTCACCCATCAAAAAAAAATGAATAGGATTTTAACTTAAGAAATATCCCAGGCGATGGAATTGGATAGGGATGGGGGAATTGTATGGATGGAGGCTTTAAAATTAACATAAGGGGAAATATTCCTTTAGTATTCTTTGTGGACACCTCTTTCTATTAGGGTGGAAAAGGAACAGCGGATGGAACAGCGAAGTAGAAAAAGAATGAAAAAAATAATATTTACATCCTTGCGATATCTATAGAATACAGTGTAAGTAATGAACATTTACATTTTTACGTCCAATAAAAATTAACGTCAAAAGGGACAAAACTTCTATCCCCATTCGGCAAGCTTTCCTGACTGCCATCCGCGTCCGACATCCTTATATTTAAATTATATATCAAATATTACTTTCTCTCCATCCAGATATAACTTTTTACTTTATATTGTATATTTACCTCTAAATACCTCTAAATATCAAGACGAAGAACGAGTAGAGAAGAACAGCAAAAGAGGGTTTATTAAGTGGACGGGTGGAGGACGGAGGAAGCAGTCAGCATAAGATGAAGGGTGCCCTTTAATAATATATATTTGATGTAGTGAGTGTGAGAATCAGTTCGATTTTTTTTTTAAATTTCATAGGCTTTTTTTTTTGTTTTTTTTTTGGTTTTTAACCGTCTGATTTGTTTGTAGATTTTATTTTAATTAATTTAAGTATACTGTTCAAAGTCTGGTTGCTAATGAAAAGATATTAATTGAAGTAAGTCTAAGATTCGTTCTACATTTTTTATAACAGTTTTGGATCTTTTACTGTCTTTATCTCGGTAAAATCCGTTACAAAAAATTGTTCAATCCCTCGCAATCAATTCATTGCCATCAATAAGATGTTTACATATATGCAAGACAAACAAAGCAAAGACCTAGTATAAATTGCAACTTATTCGAATTAATTTTTGTAAACTCATAGATTATCAAAGATTTTGTAGCAAGAAAGATTAGAAGTTGCACTCTTAATTAATTCTATTGCAGTTGTAACCAATTCTAAACCTTTTGATGAGCAATAATTACACCTATAAAGGCGTAAGTGTTACACATATTAAGGTGTAACTATTTACTATTGTACGATCCGTTTGCATCCAATGTATAATACTTTCTTTCCAAAGAGTCTCCTGACCATGCCAAAGACAGAAGCACTGAACTTGAGTGAAACTGCCAACGCTTTTGTAAATAATTTGATACAGCATTAACAACACTTTCGAAACGTCGAGCAACTACCAAACAGTCATATGTACCATACATAAAAATTGGAAAACAAAAAATTATAATGTATTTTGTAAAAACAAATACGAAATTTGTTTTTGTTTTTTTTTTATTTATACAGCTACATCTATTTCTCTAATTTACGGTGCATCTCCTCTTCCACGCCAATGCCGAACCTCCGAAATGTTTAATGAAACTAAGGACATATTTGTTCCCACTCTAAATATTTGTTCTCTCGGTACAGAAAATCAACTAAACCTATTTCAACATGCTGTTCAAAAATCAATTGGGATGGTTTAGGAATTTCTGAAGTTCAAAGAACTGAAAAGGAAATAGCCGAGCTAGGGAATGGGAACATCTTCTCTTATATAGGCAAAACACAAGGCTTATATTGAGTGGGACCTTAGTCCATAAGCGATGGAAGAATAATATCATAAACATTTAAAAGAAAGAATATCCATTCTCCAATTATTGATAGGAATTTGCAGAATATCTGTAATTCAAGAATATGCTCCTACTTCTACCTCACCTGAAAATGAAATTGAAACATTCTACAACGACCTCGATAAAGCTATCTCATATTGTAAAACTAAAGTAAAAATTACCATATCAGGCTTTAATGCAATAGATTGGGACACAAAATTATTTCATGTAACTCTCTATTCAAAAAGAGCAAAAATCGTAAATGGACTTGGTATAATATAATAAGTTCAGTTTCAAGTCAGATCATTGTTTGTTAAGAGGCAAATTTCTCATAAACCACAAAACCAGACAAATCAGTAGAAATAAAACCCATATTTCCCCAGAAATATTAGACGAGGACATTAATAAATTTGTAACGAACCTCCAATAGAGATTTGAAGTAACATCTAATCTAGAAGGCAGTACCCAGAAAAAATATGATCGTCTTGAAAAGTCTATGAACCGCGTTAAACCACATCCTCAAAACTCCTCCGGAAAAAGAACATAAACTCTCAAGGAAACCAAAAACCTTATTAAAGTAAGAGACGATCTTATGTCAAAAAATTCTAAATCCCAATAAAAAAACAGCACCTGAAAAAACTAAACGATCTAATAAAAATTCGTAGCCAACAGGACATCCAACAATTCAATAAGGTTTAGGTACAAAAGATAATGGAAAACAATAAATCCATCACAAAAGCTAACAACATTGCTTCAAACCATAATACAAGCTGAATATTCTCACTGCAAAGTAATGGTAAGGAAGAAACTAATCGTTTGCTAATAAAAGTCACTTACTTTTATTTTTATATTTATGAAGGACTATTTAACACCAACTTATCAAAACATTGGATACGCAAAACCAAAAATACTGTTGACGAGGTTCCAGATTTTTATTATCTGAAGTGGTTAATGTCATGTCATCAAAAAATTATAAAATGAGAAGAGTGGAGGCAGTAATGTCAAAGACAAAGGTGTCAAAGGTGTTTTCTATTGATCATTTAGAGGTCTGGCTGACATCAAAATTAAATTAAATTTTAAGAACCAAAACAATCCCAATGGTTGCATACGTAATTTGAACATGTATTTAATTGATTGTGGGGAAATAGGGGGTTTGGGAAAAAATCTGATATATATTTAAAATCAGCGAGATAAAACGTTTCAGGAAAACGTCACTTTATATCCATATTTTCTAAGCTAAGAAAGTTCATTTTTGTTTGTAATTAATTGAGTAGCTAATTTGTCAACCCTGGTTACACTCAAACATTACTCTCATACACAAAAAAAGTTTGTAAAAAGTCATTAATAACTACAGACCTATCAGCCTAATCTCTAATATCTACAAAATCTTCTCAAAATGTATTCTTCAATGACTAAAACATTTATTTTCATTGCACTAATCAAGATTAAGCTGTATTTAGAAGCGGGTTTTCAACATTATATCATTTACAAAGTTTAAATCAACTAGTCGAAAAATGTCATGACCTATTTAACCTAACCTATTTATTTATACTTAGGATTCATTTATTTTAAGAAAGCATTTGATTCTGTTGAATATGTTGACATTTTGAGTGTCCCAGAAAGCTTTGGAGATTTATGACAACAGTACCTCCTCAATATCAACCGAGAAAATAGGACGAAGATTTAAATTCTTCTCAATTGTTCTTGAACAGATATTTACAAAATTAGACTGGGAAAGTAAAGGATTGAATGTAAATGGTAATAAGCTGACAAACCTTAAATTTGCAGAAGGCATAGTTGTAATTGCGAAATCAGTGGAAGAACTGCAATGTATGCTAGATGAACTAACATGTGAGTGTGCGGCATGGTAGTGAGACTAGAAGCGAAAACGGAAAAAACTAAAATTATGTCAAACAGTATTGAAGAATCTACTTTCATAAACAACACCCACTGGAATATGTTTAAAATCATATCTATCTGAGTCAAAGAATATCCTTTATAGACAATTATGAAGAAATTGACATTAGAATAACCAATGCATGGTCATTAAAGCATCTATTTGATTTAAATCTCTCGCACAACACTCGAAAAAATATCTTCGATACTCTAATTCTTCCAGTGGTCACATTTGGTTGTAAGACATGGGAAAGCTACGGAAATCTTCACTATACAAATTATTGGTATGCCAAAGGTCAATAGAAAGGACCCTTCTAAAAATTTCTAGGCGAAGGCATAAAATATGAAACCATATAAGAAACCTAACAGGATTCGAAGACGTTATTAAGAAGGCAAAAACTTTAAAATGGAATTGGGTCGGACATGTTTACAGACTTGAAGATGATAGGTTGTTCTACTTTTTTTGCGATTTTCGAAATTTAAAAATGTTCCTCTCTAGATCGATTCTCTAACTCAATAAGAGGATAAGATCCGATTTGCCCCTAGAAACTTTTCTGAAACCCAGACCCTACCCATTTTGGAGGGTACAAAAAGCACATCTCGGGAACGGTTATATATTTTTTACATCGGAAAACTGAAATTGGCTCATAATTAAATATACTTTCCAATATTTTAACAATTGAAGTGAGTTATTAAAGCCCATTTTAGTTAGTAACTAACTTAAAATTTGAGTCAGTAACTTGAGCAATTGTGACTAAAAAAGTTTTGGCTGTGAAAAAGCTCTAATTTTCAGAGTACATCTGAACTTCAATAAAAAGTACCACTTTCCATTTGATTGCCCTATTTCTAGGAGATTTTGTAGGGTTACCCTAAAAAAAATTACCAATTGATCGGGCATGGTCGATTTACCCTAGAAATAGTTGTTCCAATAAACTTTCAAGTACTTTAAAAAGTGTTTATTGGCAAATCGGATCTTATGTGATTTTCTTTAGAAAAGTGGTTTTGAACTCGAATGGAGTTAGAGAATCGATCTACATTCAAAGAAAAGATATGAATTTTTGGTGGATGTCGTACCCAAAATTATGG
>JXPG01020933.1:5915-18104 GCA_001015175.1 Megaselia abdita
TTTTAATACATTAATATTGTAGAGATTGTACATTTCTTAGTACTTCCACTAACAAAAAACGCTCAAACGCTTGAGGTTTTGAAGCTGTTTTAGTTGCTTGAGTTTAATTTAAATGCTTGGATTAAAAAATGAAAAAAAAAGTATTAGAATTAACGCCTGAAGATAATTCTAGTTAATATATCTTCTTCTGGATTCAAAGAACAATTTATTTTAATCAATATTTTTAATTTTGGATATTTATAAACTTACTAACTTTTTTTTACTTAAATTATTTATAGGTTTATCTTAAGTTTTCGATAATGTTTTGTTGTTTTTATTAAATCAAATTACTGAATAAATTTAGTAGAAGACAAGTTTTCATGAAAAATTCAACAAAATCATCCAAGTTCCTAAAATCATGAAAAATCCTTACAATAAAAAAAAAAAAAAACATCAAAGATGCAATATAATTTCTAAACACTCAAAATCATCGAAGAAACACTCATCTAAACACTTCAAAATCAAGAAAAATCCTTACAAAAAACATTGCTAAATACTCAAAATCATCAATGAAATCCAAGATCGTAACAAAATCATGAACATTCCTTTTAAAATCATGAAAAATCAAAACAAAAATCATCCAAGATCCAATTTTGTTTTAAAATCCAAAGATTTACATTAAAAATACTCTCTTCAAATTGAAGTTTAAAACGTTTCATTATTAAATTAAATTTTGAAGTATTAAAACAAGTATTTTGTAAGTTAACAACAAATTTTAATTCAACTTCGCAAGCTTACATTTAAAAAAACTGAACTAAACCATGAAAATAACAAAAAATCCAATAGAAAAATACAAACTATTGAATCAGAAGTTTTAACTATAAACAAAATTACTGAGTGGAGTGGGGTGAGTTTTGCTTGAGATTTTCGGGGAAATGCTTGAGAAATGGAAGCCCTGATGTCAAGATACATTCTAAAACTTGCAGTTTTGGTTATGATACAGTTTAGTATCTTAAAGAAAAATCATCTAGATAAAATCGCAAGTTTAGTATTTCAAAAAACACTCTACATTAAATCGTGAGTTAGGTATCTTAAAAAAAAAAAAAAAATACTACATATAAAATCGCAAGTTCAGTATCTTAAAAAAAAGACTTTACATTAAATCGTGAGTTCAGTATCTTTAAAACAAAAACCTCTAAAAAAAATAGCAAGTTCAGTATTTAACAAAAAAAAAAACTATACAAAAAATCGCAAGTTTAGTATTTAACAAAAAAAACCTCTACGAAAAATCGCGAGTTTAGTATTTAAAAAAAACCTCTACATAAAATCGCGAGTTAAGTATTTAACAAGCAAGAATCGTGAGTTTAGTATTTAACAATAAAAGAGCCCTAGAAAGCCTTTGTATTAAAAGAGTCCCAGAAAGCCTTTGTATTAACTTTGTTATGATGCCAATTGCAAAGTTGTCTTGTACTTCTAAAGTTTATAAACCGATTAAATATTCAATTTAAAAAAAAAATCGATTAGTAATTCTAATGAACATGAGTTTGTCCCGGTTTTTCCCAAACGAGTCTATCACTATTAACCCTAAACATCTTGTAAATGTAATCGAAAATTGTAAAAAAAATAACATCAAAAATAAAGTAATCAAAACTTACATAGGATAAAGAAGCACATGCATGTTGTGGAAAATGTCTATTTTCTTAAATTTCTTGGATATAAGATATTCGTAGCACTGTTTTGCCTGGACAGCAGGAACATGGCACCAATTTGGATGACGAGATAATTGTTCTCTTATTTCACTAGGGTCTTTTTTCAATTTTTCCACTAGGAAGAAAATAATATCTCTTCCTTTGGTCCTATCTGATCCTTCCCTAGCAAATCTAAAAAAAAAAGTAATTAGAAACAAAAAGATGGACCGTGTTTTTTTTACTTCGCAAACGCATTTGCGCTACAGGATAGAATATGTAGAGAGGCACATCTAACTTTTAAATGTTGGAGGTAATCTAGCCGAAGTCGAGCTTTACTCTGATAATGCACAAGCCTTAACACCCTTGGATTCGTGATGAGGGCTTGGAACTCATCAACATTATTCAAATCTTTTAGCCTCTCCAAGACAGTATCCGGTCCTAAAGTCAACAACTCTGTACATCGAGTTATTGCTTGCTCCGGAATATTGAAACTTTTTAAATGATCCAAGCATTGTCTAATTGCTGAAGCTGAAGTCATAATGATCTTAGGTCGGCTATAAAGAACTTGTTTCACGTCTTCGCCTCCAATAGTAGGAATCGTTTTCAGAATAGTTTCTAAGTTTTCTGGGTCTCCATACAAAAGAAATACATTTTTGATAATTCTTTCATTTGAAAAATTCAAGTCGTTGATAAGAATATTCATCATTTTTTGAACCGATCTAAAGCTTTTGTGTTTAACTCTGGAATATGATGTCCACATTTTTTCATTTTCTTTTTTTGTCATTTTCAGTTTAATACTCAGATATTTGTTCAAAACTTCCTGTCTGAGAGCTTTTAAAGGCATGTTTCCTGTTAAATCCGAAGGTGTCACGTGAATATCCTCGAAACAGTCACAAAGTTTCTGTTGAACATCAAAGTCGTCCGGAAAATAACCATTTGACATAAGAAAGGAGACATTCTTGTTAACCACGGTGATGTACTTGAAAAGCAGATTCATGTCAATCCTGTTCTTTGTAATTCCGACTTCATGTAAAACTTCATGACGATTTTGAAATGTTAATTCATTTACATAAAGGATCATAGCACGCTCAGGAATTTCTTCAACTGGGTAATTTAGCGAGGCAAGGACTTTAGTTGTATTAAAGGCATCTTTCTGGCTGATAGAAAGGAGTTCTTTGTGCTTTTGAAGAATGCCTGAACTTTTCACATGTGATATTCCTATTTGAAATAAAATATATTTAATGATTATTAGCTGGTTGGTATGAAATGTATGAAAATATGTGTATGTTCTGCTTCAGGTCAGATATTCGAGTGATACAAAACTAGAATTAAGTAAACTTGTAATTTTAACAAAAATGTTGTGATTTCACTCTGAGTTTCGGATCCCCGTGCACGAGTAAGAATTTTATTAATTTACTTCAGAATATATTTTCTGTTCCTTTGAATTTTTTAAAGCAGACATTATTTCTGTTATTATATCACAATTTTGAATATCTTGCTTTGAATCCGAGATTGCTGCTAATTCATAACTCCTGCGTTCGGTATTTTTGCGAGTTTATTTCACATATTTTAATTCGTGCAGTCTGAGAGAAAAAGGAAGCGCAGCTTAGAAAGAAATTTTTAGAAGATATTAAAAAAGTCAGTAAAAATTCTAACAAAATAATCCAAAATCCTAACAACACATTCATTTTATATCAAACAATATTTGGTTTTCGTATTAGATAGAGTTTGTTGTATTACATGTATATTTTGAAAATCCGCTTGTTAACTTTTCCTAACTTTTGTTTTGTCTATGAATTTACAAGGAAATTACATTTCAAAGAAGCATATTGTTCTTCGTAATTCACAACTCTAAACAAATTTAATAGCACTCGCGAGCACTGGAATATAATTTTACTGTCTATTAACCGTTTTCAATTGATATTGAAGAACTTTGCTTTCGAGATATAGGTTTTGAAATTATATGGGGCATTTAAAACAAATCTCTCATGCATTTATTTTGTTCATCCGTCTCTTAAAATGATCCTTTTGAGAAGCTTTTTTAAATCCCTAGCGTTTATTTTTATCACTGCTGTTAGAAAATTGCTACTATCCAGAAAAAGTGAAGAATGTCCTACATTAATGCGAAAAGACATTTCTAAAATTGCAAACATATTGTCACTTAAATGGTCTATTAAGTCTAATAAGCTTGCGCTAAGCTACTTCTGACACTATTAAAAAAAAAAAAAAAAAAATATTTACTGTGAAATTTGAGCAAATATGAAATTTATAGTTAATATTTGAAAAGGCTGTCCTGGAGGAGTAAGACTTTCAAAATCGAAAGCACCTTCTAAAAAAGGAGGAACGAATCAGAAATAACTCAAGGGTAATTACTAAAATCTCCTTCGAACTTCATAGAAGGCAGATATTCATCACCTTCTTTCTAAACGTTGTTAAATTTGAAAAATGGTCGAGAACTGACATATATCTTATTTTTATTGTAGTTTAAATAAGAATTATAATGAGCTAAACTCGTAAACGGCAGAATGATAATGTTTTCATTTTTAGAGGTCAAGAGACGTATCAATTCTTTAGTGTACTAAGACAGTACATTTTTGATATCTATTTTACGTTCTTAAGGAACTCCTAATAATAGAGAAAGTTGAATAAAATAATACAAAACTTTTCAACATTTTCGTTCAAATCTCCAGAGAAACTCTCCATTGAATTTCAAAATTAATAAGATCCAACATTTTGAGATGAAAAACGAATAATAAGAAAGTAGTTTCTATTTATTTTTACATTCAACATCTTCAAGACATTTTACATCGAATAGAGGAGTTTGGGTTGAAATTAAGTGTGAATTTTTCAAATTAAAGGAATACTTGGGATTAGAAGAGTAGAGAACCCTTGCAGTGGTATTCGCAATTAAAAAAATATCAGTAATTATCAGCAAGACAATTTGCAGTTTTGACATATCACTATTAATATCGATTCTTTCTGAAAGGTTTTCAAAAGCATGCGTCACTCAGACTTCAAAGATGGGCTAAGTTTTAATTAAGTCGCAGAGGAAACGGTTAAATATCCTGTATTAAGTAAAGTGAAAGTATATGTTAAGTTAAAGACAACAATCTTCTGCTAAGTGCTGATGTAGCTATGAAATGCTGGCCTGAGTATTTTTGAGACACACTTAATTGACTGCTCTGGAGAAACCACTTATCTGCGACGATCTATATATTGAGGCACCTACCATCGCTGAATTTCGTACAGCTATCGAGCGCTTAAAAAACAACAAAAGTGCTGGGCTGGACAACATTCCCGCGGAGCTGAACATTTAGAACATGGATCGATCAGTGGAGCAGCAGTTGGATTAATGCAATTCATAAGAAAGGTGACAAAGCTCTATGCTGCAATTACAGATAGATTGATCAGTATCCTAAACGTCGCATATAAGATTTTCTGAAACATTGAAGCCCTACCTAAACGACTTAATCGGGAGTTACCAATGTGGCTTTCGACCAGGTAAATCAGCAAGGCACCACATCTTTACACTTAGAAGACTCCTTTAAAAAACACTGGATTTTAAATCGATAGTCACCACCGATTTCAAGCAGGCATAGGATCGATTCCACCGATAGGAGCTCCATTTTACATCAACGAGATCCCTCCGAATACCATGTAAGCTCAACAGCCCAAAGAAGAAGTTGAAGTACCCCATTGGAACCTTGGACAAACTCTTTTTGGTTAACCCTGGCGAATACTGATAGTGTTGTCAGAATTTTTTAATTATTACGTATGAATGTAGGAATTTTTGAGGAGCTTAATGTAGGAAATGTAATAATTATGAAAATGTAGGATTTTTTTATGAAACTGAAAATATATGAATCATTGAAAACGTTAAAGAAACAGAACGAAATGTCGCTGCAAGGATTTTTATATCATTCATGGTGAAGTTTAACCAAACAAATCTAGGATTAAAGAATGAAGCGTACTTCATTATTTGTTTGAAATAATCCATATATATATTTCTTCTTTAATTATGTTTGGCTAGCAATCTTTCGCTTTGTAATGTCAGTATTTAATAAACATTTCGCTTTAAATAAAAGATCCTTACTGATCCTGCCAGAATCTTAACAATGAAATGTTTTTCAAACTCGTTCAACAAAGTATCGAGAGCTCTGAGTACTTTCAAGAGAAAATTGACTCATTAGGTTAATTCAAAAGAAGCTGCGATATATAGGAATCTAAAGTTTTGTACAGACGGTAAATCGAGAAATGGAGTGAAGTGGTTAGACTTATATTCTGCCTAGAAAAGTAGAGTCAACAAGCTAGTAATTGAGGCTAAACAAAAAAGCTTTGCAATAAAAATAAGTCAAGTCGGTTCAAATGTCAGAAAAGTATGAGAAGCAATTGACGACGAGATTGGAGCAAAATAAACAAAAAAAGTAAACTACCAATATCCAAGATGGTCATCAACAGCCATCAAGTCCTAACCGATCTTACCGAAATTGCAACTCATCTAAATAATTACTTTAACAAGGTATAGGAACTTCAACTTCAAATGTTGAGCGAATTAAAAATCGTAGAGTCAACCTATCAATCTTTTGGAAGCCAATCACTTGTGCGGAAGTCGTTCTATGTATTCATGGTCTAAAATCTAATTCAGCTCCTGGATGTGATGGAATTTCACCCAATGACGTCAAACTACTTTCACCAATTATTGCACCCGTTGAAATAATTGATCCAAAAATGTTAATGAATGGAGCAGTTTTATCAAAAAATACCAAGTACCTTGGGGTTAGCTCTCCTGGAGTACACAAGTGCAGAAGCAATGTAGTAAACTGAATACACTCATAAGAGCGTTCCGAAGATGTGCAAGACTTCCGCAAGGCATAGCTAGACTAGGCTATTTTTCATTCATCGAATCAAGAATAACCACGCAGTTAGTGATTTGGAGTAACTGCAAATAAAAACTGAAAAACAAGGTGTATACAACTATGGTAAGAGCTCTTCGCAATCTGTTTGGGATTCACTGGAGTATGAGCAAAGTGGCCCACGAAATCACAAACACAAAAACCTTAGAAGCCTTAATCAAAATCACAAGCTGCAAACTAATATTCAAAGTATGTAACAATCTTCTCAAAACCAATGTTGATCTTAGACGAAACGAGGTATTCCACGGACGTTTGCTGAGAAGCAGGTGTAACTTCAGAACTATCACAAGCAGAACAGACCAATTCGAGAAATGCATCCTCAACAGTGCCATCAAGAAGTTCAACGCACTAAATGATGACTTCAAAAACATTTCAAATTTAAATGCTTTTACTAAGAAATTCAAATTTCATTTTAACTAATGAAATTTCTATTAATTTTGTAACTTTTGAAATACTTTCATTTGTAAATATGTATATAACATGTAATTATCACTGCACACAATTTAATTGTACTTTTGCTTATAGTTTAAAATTATAAAAATATTTATTTATAATTTGTACACTCAGAGAAAAAATAGTAATTCTTACTATTAATTGTAACTATAGACCTTACTATTTTGCTTTCATACCAAACTTCCAAACAAACAAAATAGTAAGGTCTATAGTTACTATTAACAGTAAGAATTACTATATTTTTCTCTCTGTGTAGGAAATGTAGGATTTTTTGATAAAAAGTAGGAAAATGTAGCAATGTATCCTGATTTTTGAAAAATGTAGTAATTGTAAGACCTCAGAACAAAATTTAGTAATTGTAAGAACTCAAAGCATCGTGCAGTATTTTTGGTGGCCTCGAATAAATTCCAAAAACTTTAGCTTTACCCAAAAGTTGTCATTTATGTCCAGAGTTTCGTCCACCAAAATCCTTGTCGTTCTGGCCAAAACCTAACTGTGTGTGGTCTTGATTTAGCTGGACCATTATTTAGACTTAAATGGTTGATGAATGGATGAAATTTGCATTGACCATACGTTGCGTAAATTTCAATGCATTCTTGAGGCAGATTTGAAGGAAATCCCAATGCCAATTGTGGAACTCCTATACATGCTAAAATGGGAGTCAAGCATGTGAGACAATCGTTTCGTGGAAGCTAAAAATTTCTCAGGTGGAAAAACTATTGAGATTCTTGGAAATTTGAAATGGGACATCCACACCCATGTTTGGTTTTGTAAGGACCTTGACCTAGTCCGAGGTAATTAAAACGAAGGTCTAAGCCTTTTTCCAAGCTCTTATTTAGGTAACAGGTTTAAATTCTGAATACGCATTAGCTACTAAACATAACATAAACCCAAAATTACCAAACAAGTTATGAAAGAAACTTTTAAATGAAAGAGGCCTTTTATAAAGTTATCATATTTATATTCTGATTCTATTGACAAAAGCCTTCTGTTATATTAACAAGTTTTTAGACTGACTTGTTGCCGAAAACTTTATATCAAAAACAAAATACTCACCAAAAAGTTTGGCTAGAAAATTAGCATTTATCATTTGCTTCTCAGAAACTTTCACATTTTCAAAAACAACCTTAGAACTAAAACTTCTACAAATAGTCTTCAGCATAACTTCTAAAACTTTCGAGTATTCCTTAATTTTTGTTTTGGTTACAGCTTTTAGAAAAATAGTAATGCATTCTCGCTCAAACGCATGTGTTAGAAAGAGAAAGACATTTAGCTGAAAAAAAACCGACCGAAGACACTGAGAATCCTGGCGGAAAGCCCCGCAACATAAAGTTATCCGCCGTCAAACGGTCTAAGCTTCCCGGTTTTGTAATTTATATTGAACCGATAGAGGCGCTTGAAACCAAAAAAAAATGAAATAATTTGAGAAACAGGTAACGAAACTTTTGCCAGGATTGAATTTCAATTGCATTACAAATGTTTACATCCACCATTAGCAAAATGAGGCGATATTTGAAACGAATAAAGCCATAAAATCCATTTTAAATACTCCCAGTCGTAGCTGTTATTTCTTTCTCTAAGAGGGCAGCAGGGTCTGTCAACCCCCGCCATCAACCGATAAGAGGGCGCTGTTTTTCGTCATTTTGTCGGCGGCTAACGCTGTTTTGACACCGGCGCCCGGAAGATGGCGCTCGTTTTGACACTCGTCGACGATCACAAGAGATCGCTGGTTTTGTCGGCGGCTAAAAATAAAATAATAATATTAGGCATTTAGGCTACAGTCAGTGGCGAACCTGGTGGCCAGCGGCGAAAATCCTCTATTTTCCCCGGTATTATCAAGCAGCCTTTGGCTACCTAATTTAATATTTGAACGGCAACATTAGTGTTTTACAAACCAATCAAAAAAATAGCTGTCAAAATGAGACCAATATTTTCCCAGTTTTATCTTCTCTCTCTCTTTTCCGGTCTGTGACGGAAACGTGAGGGTTCCTTTTTCGTGAAATAGCGAGCTGTAAAGATGGCTGTCGGTAAAAATAAGGGATTATCCAAAGGAGGAAAGAAGGGAAGCAAGAAGAAGGTCGTCGATCCCTTCTCCCGCAAGGATTGGTATGATGTGAAAGCTCCAAACATGTTTACCACCCGTCAAGTTGGCAAAACTCTTGTGAACCGTACACAAGGTACCAAGATCGCCTCCGAAGGTCTTAAAGGACGTGTTTTCGAAGTCTCCTTGGCCGATTTGCAAAAGGACAACGACGCTGAGCGTTCATTCCGCAAATTCCGTTTGATCTGCGAAGATGTCCAAGAACGTAACTGTTTGACCAACTTCCACGGTATGGATTTGACCACCGATAAATTGAGGTAAGTTTTTTGTTTATTCTGTGATTTATTTAAGTGATCCTGAGTGAAGTGTTCAATTTATTGTTAAATCCGCGTAAAAAATAAGATTTTTTGTTTGGAAAAAGTTAATATTTTATATTTAAAAAAAATCACGTTTACAAAATAAATAGAAGGATTATTTGATTGACTTATAACAAATTCAAAGCAGACAATTGTAAAATCGGTGTTAAATTTATAATTGTTCCCTTAGTTTTTGTGGTGCCACTTCAAGTGTCTTAAGAAAAAACATTGTAAATTTATTTTTGAACAACTTTTTGTAAATATTTCAAAGTTATGCAAAGTTTGTGTCATTATCAAGATATCATTTAAACTTATTACTTAAAAATTGTTGAAAGCATTGTTTACTAAACAAGGGTTCACAGACCTATATTTCCCATTTTTTGTTTTGTTGTAAACTTTTGTCCTACTTTTGGTTCTACTTTTTTAATAAATGTTCCTGCATTGAACAGGCATTCTCAAAATTACAATAAACATCAATTTACTTCCTCCGTTTTTCAAGACCTGGAACATTCACAAATAAGACCAAGCTCAATTGAAATCAAAACTAAAAGAGTCCTATATTCGTAATTGTCCTGCTGTTTTCCCTCCATATATTACTATTGTTCCTAAATGTATTTTTTTTCCACGAGGCTCAGGATTTTATTTTTAGCATTTTTTATTTTTCTTGGATGTAATCAGCTCCAGACACTTAATATATATTTAATAGCACGTTAAATACTGTGATAATCTTAGCCACTAAAACCCCATTCCAAGCTTCAAATAGAAACTTATGAAATATTGACAAAATATCCATTTTGAAAAACGCGAGAATCAGAATTATTGTTATTTTAAATCGAATTAACTGATGATCAGTCGGAAGTACTCTCCTTAGTTGAGAGGACTCCGCAAGACATCTGCAAATGTAGCCTTATTTTTGTACCATCCATTTTAGGTGAATCACTTGCATATATTAGGTAAAATAATGTACCTAAAGTGCTACCTTGTATAACTCCTGCTTTTACATCTTTCAGCGACGAGCATGTCATAAATAGATAAGGTATGGCACAAAAACTATCTGTGTCTAGTTTTGTTTATGAAGTTTCACAGAACATTAAGTTGTGTGTAAACAAATGCTTGTGGAATCTGGTAAAGCATTTTTCCTTCAAGACTGCTAGGTTCGAAACCTGCCTCTGCCATTTCCCTCCTTTTTAGAAGCACTTTTGCTTGGAAGACTACGTCTAGGTGGAAGCTCCATAATATGGCGCTGATCATAGATGTAGCAGGACATAAGAAGCCGAATGCCTGTTGGCATTCCCATAAAACAACATAAAATGTGTCTGTAAACAAATACAATACAAATGACTCTTTCAAGATATAATTACAAAAAAAATCAAATATATGAAGTGTCGAATTTTGCTTTCAAAATTCAATGTCAAAGACATGTATTTATACTTAAAAGCAGTAGATCTGTTTTGCGTAAAAAATACCATTGAGAAAGTCAACTAGATTTCGAATTCAAGTGTATGTTGTTAAAAAATACATAACATAATACTAAAGTCCTACATAATTAATCAAATGTTTGGATTAATGATTTTCTCCTCTGTTGTCAAGAGGAAATTACCTTAAATATTTATACCATGAACTACGAGTACCTGAACTCTAAAAAATAAAACTTTGGAATTTTTACAAAAGATACATTGTTTATACAATGGCTTCTTTTTATAATAGCGCTTTTTGTGGACTTAAAAATAAAAAAAGGTTTTTTCTTTTTATAAAATTAGTAGGAAACATACTTCAAATTTTGATACAGTGTTCACACAAAGGCTTCTTAGGACTCACAAGGGCTTTTTAAAAACTCTTTTTGTTTTAAACAAAAAAAAATACAAAAAGACTTTTTTACAATCATTGATAAAATACTTTAAATTTTCTTAAACCCATTACAAATTCAGGGAATAGCTTTCCAAGAACTCTTCTACCCTAAATAAATATTTTATTAACTTCAGATTTTTTGTTTAAATTATGGTAAAAGTATGATTCACAGTCAGATTCAGGCACCAACATATTCAGAAAACATTTTTTTGGTTTTAATAGAACTGTCTTCAAAAAGGTATGAAAAAACTTCAGAGTCAAAAATATAATTCAGTTTCAGTTCCCAATTGAGAAAGACGAACATTTAGACCGATTGTAAATTATTTATATTATTACTTACTGATATTATTTTAGTTGAATAAACGATTTTATAGTTTCAATGTCAATTGGCTACAATTATTCAAATTTGAAATTGCAATCTATAAATTTAACAAACAAATTTAGAACTTTTATAATTTAAAAGTTTGTCTTGTTTTAAATGTTGTTTTATATAATAACAAAAAATCAGTAATATCGTTAAAATTCTATTTTTTTTTTTTTTTTGAATGCAGTTAAAGTTAAGCAAATCAATAATTATAAAATTGTCTAAAATTAATTTTTAAAAAGATTTTTGTTTTGACAATTTTATTTGGTTGAAAATTATAGAAATCCACAAAGTTATTTGATTTTTTATAATTATTGTAAGGTAAAATAAAATAATACAACTTGAAAGAGAAAATTATGGAATTTATTTAAAACAAAATTTTAAAAATATGTCCATGAGTTTTGCGAGGCTCAGTTTAATTATATTTTGGATCAGTAAGGTTAAAAATAGATCAAGTAAAATACCTATTACCCACAAATATTTCGGTACATAGGTCTTTTTTTTTTTTTCTTCTTTTTTTTTTTTTTTTTTTTTTTTTTTTTTTTTT
>JXPG01020940.1:0-15621 GCA_001015175.1 Megaselia abdita
TATCAGGAGTAGACAGACAACTGCTTGATGTTTTTGAGAGAGAGAGACTCGGACAAGCGTCATGTTTGGCTTACATCTCTTTGGAAGGTCCCCTTGGAAGGTCCTATTAAGAATTCTTAAGTTGTCATAATTACAGAAGCCGAAGAAAGGATTTAAATTCCACTTTATAAAACTGTCCTTAGATTTTCTAGTTTCCATTGTATTTGTGGTACCATGAACTTCTTCTTTGTACATTTGCTCCATTTTACCAATTCTTGAGTTTACATCACCAATTTTAGAAATTGGTTCTGGTTTTCCAAAGCTCTTGACTTCATTAAACTCATCCCTCCATACATTTCCTTTTATGTAAAGAGTATGACTCTAATTTTATCGTTTAAATATTTTAAATTATCTATTAAAAGTTTCCCTAAACTTGTTTTAAATGTTCTATTGTATTAAAGTATTTTTTTCGAGAATTATGCTTTTTGAGACAACATTGTTTTTCATTAAATTCTTTTTATGATGAAGGGTATTTGTACTGCCTGAACTTCTTATATCAAAACTACAACATTTCAATCAAAACTATGAAAGGAATAAATCTGACTCTTTTTTAACGATTGAATATATATTTTTGCTCTGGAAAGTTTTTAGAGCGACTAATTTTTTTGCAATCATTTTTTTTGTAACTAGGTTTTGCTTTTTGTGATGATGATGAGTATTTCAGGTATGATTTATTTTAATTGCTTGGGGCATTTGTTGGTTGGTTTTAAAGCTTTTAGAATTTTTAATCTAAAGGCTGTTGAGTTTTGTGATTTAGTTCAGAGTTCATTGAGGTTTAGAGTTTGATAGAGTTTTTAACATTATAGATTCTCACTATAGATAGACATATCAGAAAAAAAAGATAAATTCAACAAAAGCGCACTTTTTTTATCTCGTTATCTGTTTATTTCAGTAACAAAAATCCACAAGGTATTAAACAGACATAAAGTAATTCCATTTAGAAGAAACACTAACAATAATTAACTGCGGCCCTTCATAATTTTTTCCTTTAAAATTAAACAAAGAAACTACAAAGTAGTGTTCTAAGAAAACCGAAGAGAAAACTAATTTACGTTAATTAAATTTCCAGGGATCCCTTGTGCTCCATGGATTAATCACACATCCGTTGATTTTCTTCTGAGTAACTTTTCTTTGAACTTTGGATAGTGTTATAGTTTTTTCTATGATTTGAAAGAGTGCTACGAAAAATGCAGATAAAGTTAACACAGTGAAAAAAAAACTGATAAAATAAAAGGGTAAAATTAGGACGAAAAACGCCTTCTAGCCATTTCGTTATTCAATATTTGGAACAGATAAATACCCTCGACCTCTTTAAAAACGGAAAGCAAGAAAAAAAAAGATAAACAACATTTGACAACCGATAATTTACCTTTGATTTGACATTCCGAGTCGTCTCCTCGAATAACAAGAACAAAATCCCCAAAAAGACCTCATAAATTTCATAATATAATGTCCTTTATTGACATTTCTATTCCCATGATAATTTTGGGATGGTTTTTTGGTTGATTGTTCGTTCGTATTTCGTATTCGGTTGAATAAAAAGAGCAAACTATGCTGGAAACAATTTTATTTCTATGCAGACTTTAAAAGTAATCCCACAGAATTTCTTTTCTTAAAAAACCATTTCATTGTTTTTTAATGGAAATTAATGTAAAAACGAGGAGAATGGGAGGCAAAAAGATTCTTATGGAAATAAGAAATTAAATTGAGAAACAAGAAAGAAAATTGAAGGATGAAGGAGGGAAAAAGGACTAATATTTATTTTGTAAACTTACTTCTACTCGAGGATGCGCTGACATATGCTGATGAGCGTCTTTTCAACCCGGTTTGGCTGTTTTCATTGCTTGCAGGCGCAGAATACTTCGAAACAGAGAGCAGTGTCTTGAAGATATCTTTGATGTTGTGATCATCCTTCGCTGAGCATTCTACCACTTTTCCCCTGGAAAGAGAGTGTATTTTTTAGAAAAACTGAAATAACAAATAATTACATCAAAATTTAACTACCCAGAAACCAGTAAGTGCTTTCGAGGCATTCATTTTCCTTCCATATGAACAATATTTTTTTTTGGCATTGGCAAAAGAACGACTCATAATTGAGTTATTTTCGGTTCTCCGAATTTATATGCATCGTTGTTCTTCTTATGTGTCCTATGCACTTTGGGAAATCATTTTTTAGACTAATGGAAACAATTACGTCTTTTTCGATAAAAGGTCTGAAATTTCTTGTTTCAGTAAGCAAAATCTGTTTTGGATGGTCAACACCCACCCAAAATTGAATTCATATGCATTCTGGAGCAATTTACATACTTCTACTAAGTACGTAGTTACGTTACGATAACGCCCCCACAAATAATACGAATAAATTTCTTGTTAAAGAATTGCTATATGAATTTTTTTGTTGGAGCACTAGTTTTGAAATGTTAACATATAATCAAATTAAATATTTTTGTTTTATTTATTTAATTTTTTTAAAAAGGATGGGTGTTAAGCGGAGTGGAGAGATGGGTGCAAGGACTAGCTTGTCTTTGTCTTAACTTTAAAAAATGGGCAATGTTACCATTGGATAGGGATTGTTGCAAGAGGAGGAGGAATAGAAATAGGTTTCAAGATTCAAGAAATTTATAGAAACAATTACAAACTCAAAAATTAAAATAACTTTATTACTCACAAAGCAATAAATTCCCTCAAGAATTAAAGCAAATATAAATAACAGTTATTTTGTAATAATTACAAAAAAGTAAATTTAAAAACATAAAGAAACAGTAAAGGAAAAACTTAAAACTTTTCCATCAAAACCATAAATACCTTCAAGAATTATTAACAAAAATAATAAAATATTAATAAAAAAAAAAAAAATATTTTAAAAAAGTACAAGCAAATGTAAAAAGATAATCAAGCTTGAAAGCAAAAAAAGGGAACCATTATTTATTCATTAAGAACTAAAACTAAATCACACAACGAGCCAAAGGTGACTCAATGTGTACTAGTGATATTAAGGAAAGTTAGCTTCCTATGTGTTTTACCAGCTGCTCTTATACATAAATGTTATTAGTTTTCCCTCGTCCTCTGAATAGAGTCAGTGAGGAGCTGTCTGTCTGACGAGGGTAGCGTCAGGTAGTATATCCGACTGACTGTAAATAAAATTTCTTATACGAAAAATNTTCCTATGTGTTTTACCAGCTGCTCTTATACATAAATGTTATTAGTTTTCCCTCGTCCTCTGAATAGAGTCAGTGAGGAGCTGTCTGTCTGACGAGGGTAGCGTCAGGTAGTATATCCGACTCACAGGAAAGAAAATTTCTTATACGAAAAATTCTGACGTGTGCCCTGAGGATTTTTCATTACAATTTATTCATTCAGAATTTATAAATTATTCCTTAAAAGTCTAAAAATTAATAATTACTTTTTTGTTAAATTCAATCAACTTTAGTTAAGCAATAAATACCCTCCATTAAAATGATAACAATGAAACATTAAAAAATTGCTTTTAAAATATCTAGAAATTGTAAATATAGTAAACTATAAATACTCTCAAGAATTAGAAATCTATAAATAAATAAGAACAAAATATTATCTTAATCTTGGGAATAAATTTAAATTACAAAAAAAATCGAGAAAACTTAACAAAAAAAATAGTTATTCAAAATTAAAAAAATATATTGTATTGTAAAATCAATTAGCTACAGCCAAGCAATAAAGATATTGCGAAATATCAAAATAGGAACATAAAAATAGTTTTAACAATTCCTGTAGCATTAGAAAAAGCAATAGTTTCTTACAACAAGCTCAAGAAAAAAAAATGTAAATAATGTATCGGTTCACAATCCATAAAGTCCATAAAAATACATTTGTCTTTAATTCCCCCTTTCCTAAGCCCATGTATTTCCAAAATTTTGATGGGGAATGATGGGTCTTATTAGTACCTTCAAAATGATGTATCACACGAATCTATATGATTCTGGATAACGAAGTTATACACATTTTTCTTTAGTTGCCTGCCTCGTTATCTTGAATCATGTAGGGTCATATGATACATCATTTTTAAGGTACAAATAAGACCCATAAGCCCTCATCAATGTGAAAAATGTAAATTCAAAAAAAAATTGAAGTAATGTAGATTTCTTAAATTAAAAATTATTATTTATCATATTTAAGTATACAAAAATTTCAGAATTTAGGGTAAATGAATATTTGAAAATGACAAGAATCTTCATAATTAAAATGTTCTTAAATATGGAAACAAATCATAAACATTTAAATGTTTTTTTATTACTTGTTCTTATTATATATTTGAAAATTGTATAATTAAAAATAGAAAAGAATAAATAAAATATTTATCCCTATCTAAATTCTGAAGAATATTAAAAAAATAATACAAATATTGAAAAGTTAAAAATAAATATTTTCAAAAATATTAAATCTAAACAATCTTTAAACATTCTTTAAAATTTTAAACATATCAATAATATAAATCAAAATGTCTAATATTCTAAAAATATTAAAATTTATATTTACATAAAAAACTAAAGATAACTCATTAATTTCAATACTATTATTTTTTTTAAAATAATTATAAAAAAATATATTTTTTGTAATATTTTTCAAAATTAAACATCGATAATTATATTATTAACTTTCAAAAATATGTAATTCAAGAAAATTTTCAAATAAAAAATATTAATTGCAGAAATAAAAAAAATATTATTTACCATATTCAAGTATAAAAAAATGGAAGAATTTAGGGTAAATGATTTGAAAATGACAAAAAGCTTCATAAATATGGAAACAAATCATAAACATTTAAACGTTTTTTTATTACTTGTTCTTATTACATATTTGAAAATTGTATAATTAAAAATAGAAAAGAATAAATAAAATATTTATCCCTATCTAAATTTTGAAGAATATAAAAAAAAAATAATACAAATATTGAAAAGTTAAAAATAATTATGTTCAAAAATATTAAATCTAAACAATCTTTAANAAAAAATTTAAACATATCGAAAACATTAATCACAATGTTTGAAAATGAAAAACTCTAATATTCTAAAAATATTAAAATTAATATTTACATAAAAAATAAAGATAACTCATTAATTTCAATACTATTATTTTTTTAAATAAATATAAAATTTAAATATTTTTTCAAAAATATGTAATTCAAGAATATTTTCAAATAAAAGATATAAATTGCAGAAATAAAAGAAAAATGAATTATTATTTATAATAATCCAAAAATATGGAAATACAAATTCTAAAATAAAATCTTAAATTAAATTAATTAAATTAAATAAAAATTTTTAAAATTTAATAAAAAACAAATATTTTCAGGTTTGTTGATTTTATAATGAAATATGCAATTAAAAAATTTAAAAGTGCCCTTGCCCTAATTGAATATTTGAAAATAAAAAATCTAAAGCTTTCAGAAATTTTAAAATATAAAAACAAATCACAGGTTTTTAAACATATTAGTTTAGAAAACAAATACAAAACTTAAAAATAAATATTTTCAAAAATATTAAATCTTAACAATTAAATATTTTACAATGTGAATCATATTAATATTTATCTTAAAAATAAAAAAAATATTATATTTTTAAAATATGTAATTCAAAAAAATATAAATATAGAATTAAAAAATAAAATTGAAACGTTCAATATAAACTTCAAATATTAAAAAAAAGTAGAATTATAAATTAAAAAATGTTAAATGCAAGAATTATTAAATAAAAAAATATATTTTCATCTCGATTTTTTTATCATGTTTAGATCCCAAGTAGAATCAAAGGCTCTTGTTCGTATTTAGTGAACATTTTCTAAAATAGTTGGAATTTCAAATAAATATAAGACTTTTTTACTTTTTGGTAATTTTGTTTTAAAGTTATATTTAGATGTTGTTTAGTAGTCTAGACTGACTCAGAGTATACCAACACAGAATTGTTATATTCAGCTTCACATTTTCGCTTAAAAATTTAAAATTTTAGAATTAATTTCATAAACTGCAGTGAAATTGTCAACACGCAAAGTTTTTGTAGCTTGAAATAATAGACAAAAATTGATATCCTTATATTACCAGCTTTTAAACTTCCAATTGGGATTAAGATTTGTTTTGTTGTAATAATTATCCACTCCTGTAGCTTCAGGTGTTACTTCCAAATTACTAAGAAAATTTCTGGCTGTATTTCCATAATTTGTAGTTCCGAATCCTTGTTTTACTACATAAACATATTTAGGCACAAAAACTAATTTTTAACTACGGAAGACACTGTGTAACGCCTACATAAACCACTCTATATTTCACTGTGTTTATTTGCTTAATTTCTATAGGTAACATTTTTTTTTTCAAATTTCTCTACAGTCTTGAATTTTTTCCGAATCAAGCTAATTCCAGGAAAATGAATTGTACTAAGTTAATCTTTATTTTTAAGGTTTTTTTTTTTTTGAAAAAAATACCCTTGTACTTGTCCGTCTGTCTGCCATAAACCTTTTGCACGTGAAGGGTTAAACATTACCCGATATGTGATACCTCATTTTGAATGTCTATCTGACTACAACAAACTGCCTTTATCAGAATTTTGATTGGCTGGCACCAGATGGCGCTAGAGCTCTATTTCTGGAAGCTTCCATTTTAAGTTTTTTTTTACATTTTAGTTAAGCAAATTTTATCCGATTCTCAAGTTTGATACCGCTACTACGGAACGTAGTTCTACTGCACCGCTTGATTTTTATTTTTTTTTCTTAAAATTTTTTATAATTTTATATAATAATAATTTATAAAATATATTTTTTAAAAAAAATTATAATTATTGTTTTGTTTAATTATTTGTTATTTAAATTGAATTGTTTACTTTTTTTTTTTAAATTTTTTTTTATTAGAGATTTTTTACATTTATTATTTTTTATTATAAAGTGTTATTTAATTATGTAATATTTTCTTCTTTTTATTTATTTTTAGAATTTATTCTTTTTTAATGTATATTTGTTTTTCTTTCTAATGTTTGTGTTTAATTATTGTTGTGATTAGCTTTTTGTATTTACTGTATTTATTGCAATTTTATGATATTGGTGTTCTTAGTTTTTTAGTATTTTTGCATTTCTAGTTTTTACTGTTTGTTGATAGCAGTCTTCTTTTTTTACTTTATTTTTTAAATGTTGTGTTTGATTTGTGGTTTACTTTAATTATATTTATATGTTTTTTTTTTTTTTTTTTTAATATTTTTTTATTTTTTATGTTTTATAGTTTTTATATTTTTTTATGTTTATTGGTATACAGACTTTGTTTTATTTATTTTGAATATTTTAATCTTTAGAAAATATTATTTACAAAATTAAGTTTTTTTTATTATTAATCATAAATATTTCTTTTTTGTTTTAATAATGTATACGGTAATAGATTGCTAATGCGGGATCAGCGGACAACTGAAATCTCTTACATAATCTAACGTAACGAAAAGTAGCCTAAAAAAATACAACATGAAAAAAACCGTATAATAAAAAAAAAAATTACAATGTAAAAAAAAATCTAGAACAACTGATCCTAAAATATTTTAGTTTTTAATTATAAAACGCAAGAATTGATCCAAAATAATTTCACAAGATTGACGTCGAATGAAATCAGACGTTTTAAAATAAAAATAATAAATACCAAATTAACAAAGTACGATACACATATGTAGAACTTAAAAATAAGCATGAAATTACAAAAAAATATATAATAATAATAACAAAATATAAAACTATTTACAAACCAACAAGTTTAAAAGAAACTTGGAACTTTCATAAATAATATATTAAAACTTAAAAAAAAAGAAAATACAGACATTGCTATAAAAACCGACTAAACATTTGCTTTAAAAAAAGAATATAATTAATGTATAATAATAATTTAAATTCCTTTAGCAATTAGTTTAATTCTGATTTAATTGTTTCAGATTAAATAGAATTACTATAGCTAAACTCAAAGAAGTGTTTATAGACATCCAATCCATAATGGCTCGATACGTAATTAAGAAGTTAGATTACATTTATTCAAACCAATGAGAATTAACGAGAATTCTTGAAAAGAAGTTCAAATTGTAATATAATAAGAAAGATATGTTTTTGATCATATTTATGGATGCTTCGTTTATATACACAAAATAAAGTTTTGATGGTAATTATTTATAGCATTTTCTGGAATTCTTAAGATAATTTGTTTTTAATATTATTTATTTTTAAATTTTAGTGTAGGTTATTTATTGTTTTGCTGACGTTATTTTTCTTACTATATTATATATTTTTTGCAATATTTTGTTCGTATTTATTATTCCGCTTTCGTTAATTATTTTTTGTTTACGTTTCGTTTTTTTTTAAATATTTATTTAAATTTAATGTATAATGTATATATTGTTAAGCTAAAGCTGTTTTACTTCTTTACATATCAATTATTTTTTTGACGAAGTTCAAGAAATTTCAGTTTTTGCTTAAGCTTTTTTTTTTTTTAAATTTCTGATTGATTTTTTTAATTTCTTTTTCTTGTACTTATTGAAAATTATATATTTTTAAATTATACCGTCAATTTATTGTTTGGATGAAGCTCAAGGAATTTCAGTTTAAGCTTATTCTGTTTCTGGAAAATAGAAATCTTTGACAAATAATGTTTGACAATTTATTTACTATATTCAATGCTCAATTACTCTAACTATATTATTTCCATATTTTACATTTCATACATACAATATTACTTACAATAATTATACCAAGTTTGGCCAAAACCTAGGCAACATCATGGATTCGTATAAGAAACATTTGGATTTTGTTGAGTAAACAGAAAGTAAAAAGAACAGAAAAGTAAATATTGGTTTTCCTCCAAATATAATAGGAAAACTTAGAAGACATGAATGCATGGAACAAAAGTCCATATCGATCTAAATCATGATACGAGTAAAGTAAAGGGATAAGAGTTCTCAAGATTAAACGATTTGTGCTTTGGATATTATTTTAAGAACAAAAAGTAATGATGCAGAAATTATTACAAACTATTGAAGTCTTAACCCGCGGGAGAATCTGATCTCATAGAAATTTCGATGAATTCAAGCAAGCGATTTGTGTAACCCCTGATTTTTAACTTTCAACAAAATTCGCAGTTAAATTGAAAATTTGAATAATTTTTTTAAAGGTACGTTTCAATCCTGACATATTGAGCCTCCAGCAAAATAAAAAAAAACAATGAACTCTGAAACTCTTTAGTTGAGAGGTTTTTTATATATTATTATAATTTTTTCAAGATACTGACTTTCGCGGTTTTGAGTAGCGATTTCTCAGGAAACATTCAAGGATTTGAACTTCGCGCTTAAAGTATAAATGTTTTAAGATGGAGAAATTATTTAGTCTTAAACACATTAGTCGACGGAGTGTTTTATTATTGAATTTTATGTATTTTACAGAATATTTTTTTAAATTATATCATAGGAATATACATTGTTCTTAATTTGTATTTTTTATTTGTTTAGTTTTGAATTTTTAACATTTGTTTAGATATATATTTAAGATCGAGAGAAATTATATTTTGTAGTTTCGATTTAATAATTTCTTAAATTATTTTTTATCTTTAACAGCAGTATTAGTAATATACATTATATAATCTTCTATTTGAAAATCACATTTTCAGACTTCTCCATTTTTCCGAATCGAATTGATAGCCTTAAACAGGGGTTATAAGATCCATAGATTGTTTCCCTATTATATTATATATAAAACAAAACCTTAATCATCTGAAACCTCTGCAGTAAAACTAATACAATCAATAAACATTCAATTTAATTATGTTTAATAGTTTCCTTCCTCAAATAAAATTAAGATTACTGAAGGGTAAATATATTACATTCTCTCCAAATTTGAATAAATGTTGCTTTTCTAAAGGCATTTGCAAAATTGCATTTCATCATAAAACTATCAATACTATAATAATACTGAAATAATTTTCAATTAGCCTAAAGTAAAAGACTCCCTTTCGTAAAATTAGGGAACCTATAATATTAATTTTATTAATGAACAAAAACACTTGAAACTTTGATAGAAACAAGCAAAATAATATACTTTTAGGTGCCAGAGAAAATCAAATGTAAATCGTTTCCCCTCAGTGCAAACAAGAAAACACTCTTGACTTCCGAGTATGGAAACGATATGTGTTTATTATGTAGGTATATAGTGTATGTATGCAATGCACTTAAAATCTTGAGTGCTCACTTGAGTTGAGATTGCAATCTATTACGATTTCATTCGATTTGCAAAAGAGTAATTTCTGTGATTAGATTTGATTATAGATTCATTCAATATTTATTGAGAAACTTATCGAAGGGTCACTCTCCATCAATTTGAAATTGAAATATGATTCCTTTTGTGAATCTCACTTTCCGTTTCCTTTTCTTTAAAGCAATCTGTTGAAATGAAATGAAACGAAACTCAAACAATATCAATTTAAGAAGAAGATTGCATGAAAATGTCAATTACGTTCATTAACCAGCATTTCTTACTTCTTCTTCTTCACACAAGCAACGGAAATTCTTTAGAAACAAAAGACGAAGATGCTTGGAAAATACTTCAATAATACAATGACGTACTTATCGTGGCTGTTGCTTTCTTGGCATTATAGGATGAGTAGATTCTTCACAAAAGTGGATCTCCTGTCCATATTAGTAGCTTCATTCACACTTATTTCACTCTGCGTTTGGCTTTATTAATTTGACATAGGTTTTTATAATTATGAAGATGACGGGTTATTTTTGAAGTGGAATTACTTAATGTGAAGTTTTGAAATTCCCGGAACTGTATTTTCGAGCATATAATTTTTTTATTGCTATTATAATCAGGGATGGGCGAAAACACCGATTTTCATTGTTAACGTTAAATAACGGTTAATGGTTACGTTATTGAGATACTTCGGCCAGAAGCTATTTTTTGTGAAAAGAAAATGATATTTGAAAGAAAAATATTTATTTAAATGCTAAGANTTATTTAAATGTTAAGAAACACAAATATTTATTTATTAGAACGTAAATTAAATAAATAATGTTTTATTTAAATATATTTTTGACTCGATTTCTTGATTCGGTAGCTACTTAAGAATGTTTCAACATAAAAAACATAAGATTTTCCCCAATCGTACAAAAGCGACCCCCCAGATCAAATATCTGACTAGAGCAAAACGTTAAACGTTTTCAGATACTCGTTCTGAGCTAAGAAAACCAAACATCAGATACTTTTTCGAAAATATGGCGGAAAGTTGATGAAAAATGTCAAATTGAATCTTATGATTTTTCGTTTTGAAGGAAAAATATTGACTATTTTTCATCAACTTTCCAAAAATGTTAATGAAAAGTATCTGATGTTTGGTTTCTTCACTCGATAGCTTCCTAAGATTATATCTGCATCAAAACACATTTAATTTTCCCCAACCATCCGAGAACGACCCCTCAGATCGAGTTTCTAAGTAGTGCAAAACTGCAAATTAAAATCTGGATGGTCATTTTCCACAAAAAACATAAAAACATATTTTTTTGTCTAAACGTTTTCGCATACTCGTTCCGAATCAATAAAACCAAACATCAGATACTTTTAAATTTAGAGAAAAGTTGATGAAAAATGTTAATTTGAATCTTAAGATTTTTCGTTTTAAAAAAAAATATTGACTATTTTTCATGAACTTTTGAAAACTCTACATGACAAGCATCGAATGCTTGGTTTCTTAACTCTATAGATTCTTAAGATTATATCTGCATCAAAAACTTTAAATTTTCCCCAACCAAACGAAAACGACAACTCAGATCGAGTATCTGACTCCCCAAAAAAAATAAAAACAATATTAAAATATTTTCAGATACTCGTTCTGAGACAATAAAACCAAACATCAGATACTTCTTCGAAAATTTAGAGAAAAGTCGATGAAAAATGTTACTATTTTTTATCAACTTTCCAAAACTATAAATGAAAAGTATCTGATGTTTAGTTTTCCATTCAAAAACTATCCCTCAGATCATGAAAAGTATCTATTGTTTGGTTTTCTTCTTTTTTTTTGGCAGTTTTGCAATAGTCACTCGACTATCTGAGAGGTCGTTTTCGCATGGCTTGGGAAAATTGAATGCAGATAAAATCTTAAAAAGCTATCGAGTGAAGAAAACTAAACATCAGATATCATTTTAACGAATATTTTTGAAAAGTTGGTGAAAGTTTCGTTGCTATTTAAATTCGCTTTGAGTAGTAAGTTTTACTACTTTTCAAATTTATAGTTTGCTATTTAGTTCAAGGTATTTTTTTAATTCCAGTTAAATCCTTGCATAAAAATGAATAATTGTCACACTTCGGAAAACAAATTATGTTACGAAAACAAAGTGACGGAAAGGTGCTTCTGTTAAATATCTGCACTTTAGTTAAAATTCCAGTCTAATTTTCTAATTAAAAAACAAAAAATAAAAAAAAATTGCATTTTTGTTAAAATTGAGCGAAAAATTCTTAAGATTCGCAAAAAGTGCTTATTTTAAAAGTAGTTAAAACAAACAATGTGAAACAACTAGTAAAAGCAATTGAATTATAACATAATTTAAAAATATATATTTTATAGTTTATTGTAATATAATATGTGTGATTAATTTTATGAACATAAAAAAAATAATATATTTTGAAAACATATTTTAAAAATTCAGAAATTAATGAATGTAATGGATTCTGATTTGTTATGTCACTAACATTTAATACTCCAACAATGCATAATTTGACGAATTTAAGTGAAAAAAGAAAAATAATTATAATTAATAACAAATAAATTATAACTCATGATAAAAATAAAACAAAAATAAGAATTATGATAAAAATGAAGCTTTTAGATAAATTCATTGACTTCATTTAAATTTTGAAATTCTCAAAAAAATATTGAATGGAATAAAATATATAATTATGTTATATATAATAAAATAAAATATATAATTATGTTATATATTTTATGTTAAATTTAATTATTTATCCTACCAATATATAAAATAATCAAATTTTTAAAAATATGAAATTCAACAAATATTCAAGAAAATGTTATTTTTTAATAAGCAATAATTGCTTGTTTTGTTTTAACAACACTTCCTTTAAATTAAGAATTTATTTGCTTGAATTTAAGACTTTGTACTTTCGGGCTCTTTTTTAAAAGACTTCTGGAGACAACTTTTTTTGTGGAACTAACAAAATCACAATATTAATTTCCATAATTGAAAAGAGTGTTTTATTTGTGAGTTTATATTACAAACACAATATTCATTTCAGGATTCCAACATTCAACTTTCACTAACAATATAGAGTATTATCCTCTTTCAAATATAGTTTTACTTCGCCGCATTTTTATTTGTCTTTGTTTATTTTAAATATATATATAAGATAACATATAATAAGATAGATTTTCATTCAATCCGCAGACGTAACAAAAACCATACCGTGAGTTTGTGATATGTTTTCATATTTATTAAAATTTAAAATCATGAAGCTTTAGAATCTTCACTTTCAACATTTAAATATATAAAACAATATTAATTTATGGTAAGGAAACTTCTAAATTCTCGAATTTCAGTTGAAAACAGCCAACATTGAAATTAAACAAATATTATATAATTTTAACATTTAACGAATTTTAAATTTTATTTTAAGTTTTCAAATTTATATTTAATTTTTTTTAATTGCATATTTTAATAATAATTGAAATTATTTGTTTTTGTATTTAAATGTTTGTTGAATTTCATATTTGAAAAATATTATTATTTTATATATTGGTAGGATTATAATTTAAATTTAACATATATTTAAAATATATAACATAATTATATATTTTATGCCATTAATTATTTTGATCTTCATTTTGATCGTTATTCTAAATTTGTTTTAAATTTTTGTCTTAAGTTATATTTTACGAATTATAATTTTTTTTTTAATTTTTAACTTGAATTCATAAAATAATGCATTGCTGGAGTATTTATAAATTTTATTTATAAATAAATTCATAAATTTCTTAATTTTTAATTGATTAATAAATGTATTATTTTTATCATAAACTCAACTTGTGTTTTTTTTAATTTTGAGTTTATTCTAAGTTCTTTTTTGAAAAAACATTCAGAAAAATTTATTTTTATTCTGATTGAATTCTGAATAAAATTACATCGATGTTTTTATATATTTCTATAAAGAAATTTATTTTTTTTAAACTTTGTTAAATTTAGTTAGTTAAAAGTCTATCTAATAAAAGAAAAGTTTTGTTGTAAAGGCTATTCATGGTAGTTGATTTTACAGCGTAAATTTTTCATTTTAAAAATGTGTAAAAAAATTAACATAATAATGAATTTTTATGTTATAAATTTAATTATTTTTCCTACCAACACTTAAAAAATCATATTTAAATATTTCGAATTCATTTATATTAATATTTATCCTAATCAGAATTAAAAAAAACTCATTAATTTCAGGATTATTGGGAACAAAATATTGATTTTTGTATTTTGTTTTTAATAAACATCAAATTACAAAACATTTAAAATGATGTAATAACATTAATTTTATTTTTCGAATTATATAAGAAAATTTAGAAAATATTCAAAATTTCAAATAACAAAATGTTTAAAACAATTAATTCAATTATTTATCATAAACTTCAAGAATAAACATATTTGGAAATATAAATTTGAAAGTTCTTAAAAAATGTTTTTTTTTTTATTTTAATGCGATTTGAGAATTTAGAAGTTTCCTTACCATAAATTAATATTTGAAAGGTTTAAAATTAAAATTCTAAAGCTTCATGTTTCAAAGTTTTCATAAATATGGAAAGAAATCACAAACTTTAAAACACAATGTAATGTTTAATTTAATCTTATAAAAGTTTTAAGTTCTAAATATTAAATATAAAAGAAAATAAAAAAAACCTATAAAATCAAACATTTAGTAAGTTTTAAAAAAATCTGTAGGCTCGAGTGTTTGTAACGGTAATTTCTTGGGTATTTTTGAATTTTCCAAACATTTTTTATCAGAAAAATGCTTAAAAATTAATATAGATTTTCAAAAAATATCGAATATTTTTCAAATTTGATTTATATCTTAATCAAAATGTTTAAAATATTTTAATTTAAAATGTTTTAAATAAAAAATCAATATTTTAAAAACATTAAAAACAACTCATTGATTTAAAAATTATTGAATTTAAAAATATTAGAATACTTTTAAAATTTGATTTTTCGTTATTGTTTGTTTCCTAAAATTAAACATTATTTATTAATTATTATTAATTTACAAAAATATGGAGTTCAACTAATTTTCAAGTAAAAAATAAATATAGATTTAAAATTCAAAATAAAATTTATTCAATTATTAAAAAAATATGGAAATATAAAAATATTATATATTTTTTAAATTCTTTAATTAAAAATTGTCTAAATTATATAGCATTTTCTTTTATTTGTAATAAATTTTAAATATTTGAAATTCAGATTAAATATACAAAGTTTGCAATCGAAAAGATGGGATAACAAGGCTTTAAATTTAATGTTAAACACATTTAAGCTTCACAAAAAAAAAAAAAAA
>JXPG01020951.1:1992-13647 GCA_001015175.1 Megaselia abdita
GAGCCGTTTCTGGAATCTTGGAACTTCAATTGCAGAAATCGATTCTATATTTATTGTTTTACTTCTGTCAAGATTCTCCGTCCAGATATTTTCTTTGTCCTATATTTCTAATTAAAATTTATTCAAAAAGAGGTACCTTATAACTTTTTTACAATTCTATAACTAATTTTGTCATTCTAATTTATATATTTTCCATTGTATTTTTTTGAAGTCGATTATATGAAGAAAATATTAAAGTATTTTATTCATTTAATAACTTTAAATGCCCTTCCATTATTTTATGTTAGTTGTGTAAACTTGAAATGATCTGATTTTTTTGATAATTTCTTATATTTTTAATTTCTTGTTATTTTCTTATTATTATTTATTATTATTATTTATTATTTTTACAATATATCTGATCGAAAAATGTGTTTGTTATTTTTTTATTATTATTTATTTTTAATTCTTGAAGATATTTATTGTTTTTTTGACGGAAATTTTCTGATTATGGCACCGAAAATAAAAAGGGGCAAAAATGACACCCCTTTAAAGAGTAGAAACTACTTATTATAAAGAGTAGTTTTGTGACTTAATACCAAAAAATGTTAGAACGTTCAGAATTTGTTCAATTCCTAAACCTTTTTGGTTGGAATTTCGACTTTAATTCCACTTCTTTCGATATTGAAATATTTGTTGTATGAATAATATCTATTATTTTGTTAGATTAAAGAACTGGAGTGATATTCTATTACTTTAATTGGCCTTATATTTCACTAATGTTATAGTTATTGATTTTAAGAGTATTTTGAATTATATTTTATGCACATATTTGAATCAAAATCTATTTTTATGGAATAAGAATCTACTTAAATATATAAGAGTGACATATGAATAAGTTTTTGGATTCATATTTTAATATTTTTTTCATTTACTTAGAGCCTAGTTCTTGAACCATTATTTCGCCAAATGCCTTTTGTGGGTTTTCGAAAAAACTTTCTTCGAAATTTCTTAACAGTAGGTTTTAAAAATTGGATATTTAGGTTATAGTAATTTTTCTTATCCACAACTGTTTTTTAGATAATTCTATATTGTTGCGTTGAAGTTATTTTTTTTATTTTAAAAGTCTCACTTTTTTCTGAAAAAAATCTTTTAATTATATGTTTTTGTTTGTTTTGTTAGAGAATTAAAAAAAACACACACAATTTAAAGATAATACAAAAAAGCCGAAAAATTTAAAACGTAAACTATATTAATTTTGTATTAAATTCTAAAATTGTTTTTATTATTAAATAGACTCTTCTCAAGATTCTATAAACCATGATATGATTCTTTTACTTTTGGACAACCATTGTTCACACATTAGTGTTGATGTAAGAGATATTGAAAAAGAAAATTGAATTCGCATATTGTTATTCCCTCCTTATTACACACATAGCCTACAACCACTTGATGTTACATACAAAATAAAACGCCTCTGGAATAAAAAAAAAAAGAATCAAACTGGAAAATACTACGGTACGGTACGGTATAAAGGTACCCCGAAAATCGTATTTAAATGTCATTGACGATTGAAGGGGAATTAAGGAAATAGATAGAGTAGATTCTGTTTGTTGTTTGTTGATTGTGGATAGTTACGGCCTTGCTGTGCGGCCGCAAACTTTATAATTGATCATTCTATTTACGTCTTTTTATCTCCACTACCTCAAAGAGAATATAAAAACAAATAATAACAGGTAAAAAAATAGTTAATAGCTATAGTTGGTGTTTTAGAGTCAATTTGTTCTTCTAATATATTTTGTAAGTTTCCCAAATCGAAAATTTCTATCTTGGAGATTTCGTAATGAACAAATTCTTCGAAGATATCGAGGCCAATCCTGGCTACTGATGGGCATTCACACCAGAAATCAAAGGCATTAACACATCGCATATCTTGAATTCTGTTTGTGATGTAATTCCCATCCTTTGGACATGTTTTACAATATTCCAGTGTCCTGTCTGGTTTTCTTAAGCTTTTTCTTGTAAACGTGCAGAGCTTGTCTGAGGATTTTTTGTTTACCCTAGGTCAAATATTTTTTGTAATATTCCATACCGTGGAAATCTCCCATTTCCTTTGCCATTTTTTCGATATCATATCTGAGATATCCTTGTAACTCTAGCTTGAGTACCCACGATTTATGTCTACTGGATCCCTGTCTAGCTAATAGATCGGCGTAATCGTTGTCTTCTATGTTGCTGTGTTCCCACAGAACTTACTTTATTTAGTTCACCAATTTTATTTATCGCCTCAAGACAGTGATTATTTTATTATGTTGGAGTTAAGAGCTTTTAGAGCTGCCTGGCTATCAACATAAATGTCAATGTCTGGCTAGTTGTAATTTGCTTCCGATAGTGGAATACCCGTAGTCCTTAATATCCCATGATTTTAACGCAAATAGCCGAAGGGCAGGTTACAACTAAGGCATAAATATCAATTGGAGGTTTGTTTGTAATAATCGCTAGAGCTTCTGAAGAGGTTCTCTTCATAGCTCCTGTTGAGCTGAGCAATACAAGTCTTTGAATCTGGACAATGTATTTTGAGTTTAAGGTTAAAGTACGGTAGGTCTAACTATGGCCGTAAGCTTTGGTGACAGGCTCCAGGGTTTTCCGATGCTGCTTCTGAAAGTGTAGAGTGCTGCATCGAGGACAACAATATTTTTTTTAAAAGAAATAAAAATAATGTTAAACGTAGAGAGTACAAAAAAAATATATATCTAATAAAAGGAGAATTTAGTTTGATTTTCCAGAGGAAATGTTCCTTTTACTAATTTTNTCATTTTAATTCATTCATTTATTCCTTTTCTAAGTATTAAAAGAAACTCTTTTTTATAAATATTTAGAAAATTTAATTTAATTTTCAAAATAAAATTATTTTTACTAATCTATAAACAACATTTTTTTTTATATTTTGTAATAGGAAAATTTATGTTTTTTTATTTTTTTAGAAATAGTTCGAAAAAGCAACATTTAATTTTTGAGATTGCTTCTTTTACAAATGATTTAAAGGATTCTTTTTATTTTTGAAATAAAATATTCCTTTTATGATTCATTTTTTTTTTCAATATTAAGAAAACCAATTTTTTATCGGTTTTCAGGATTAAATTTGTAATTTTTTCTTTTATTTGTATAGAATTAAACAAATTTGAGAATAAAAATAATTTCATACATAAAATAAAAACAATATCAAACTTAGCAAACAAAAAATATATCAAATAAATCAATAGAATTTAGTTTGGTTTTCAAGACGAAATGTTCCTTTTACTAATATATTCATAAAACTTTTTTTATTAAATATTTACAAAATTAAAATTTCGAATCCGGCGAAAAGACCAAACAAATTTGGGGCAAAAAGTTCTGACTTAACGCCTGAAATGTGTATTTTATAATTCAGGCACTAAGTCTACGGGAATTATGTCTCAGGCGCTAGGTCGAGGTGCCTAAAAATTACTCCTAGGAACTTGGCTGACTGCGTTAGCTTAAGCTTCACTCCCTGTAGATTAGGAGTGCAGAAGAATCCTTTATCTAGAATCCTTATTATTCTAGATTTTAGCATGTCTGTTATCTATTCTAATCATGTATACTTCTGTGTTTACTGATTGAAGACTACATTTTATTGCGTCAGTTGTGACGTCATTAAAAGCTCCCTCTAAATTTAAAAATGCAGTAAGAGCTAGTTGTTTGGTGTGAATGGCTTCTTCCGAATACCCGAGAACCTTGTTTTAACTGATTTCCCTTTCATGTATGCATAATGAGTATTGAAAATTTTGTTTTCATTGAAGTATGACCTAATGTGGAAGTTATATTATATATATATTTGGATTTTCAACATTCCTATCTTTGGTGGTNTGGGTCTGTAGTCTTTTGCTCTTGCGTGCCGTATCTTTCTAGGGATTATACTGTCCATACTTATTTGTAGCATTTTCGGTATAATTCTATCTAGTCCAGGAGATTTATATTGACCGAATGATAAAATAGCTCATTCAAGTTTTTCCCTGTTCAGAAGAGAGCCCATATTTGGATTTTCAACATTCCTATCTTTGGTGGTTGTTCTACATTCAGGGAAGTGTGTGATTAGGAGTACGTCGTTGGTTTCATTACAAGAGTTTGTCCAAGAACAATTTTTGTTTAAAGGGAATTAGTCTTCTAAGTTTTGCAGTGCCTTCTGGTGAATCGACTGATTCATAAAGTTCGCTCCAAGCTACTTTTTTTGCCTTTCTTTTAGCATTAATATACACAGAAAAAAATCCATCCGTAACTTCCTTCTATGCTGACAGAAAAAATTGAATGATAATTTATCGAATTCGAATCCCAGTAGCATATTATCCATTGACCGATAAATATTTATCAATTTTAAAATATTTTCGCCATTCGTCAAACAATCGAATTTAACAAATTTCTTGATAATTAATTATCAGATCTTCGATAAAAGTCNCAGTTACAAGTGGAAAAAGATTTATTATACTGTTTTCTGAGTTTCTGCCTCAGATCTTTTAGATCGTTTGTAAAGCAATTAGAAAGATTTTACCCTATACCAAACTTCTCCCAGTCAACCTTCCTAGGGTTTCTGAAGAGTTCTTGTAGAGAGAATAAAGCCCGATTTAAAGTGAATGTATCTATGATCTGAGAATGAATTTTCTAATGAGACTTTCCAGTTCTCGTGTTAAGAGAGGTTGATTTAGATAAGGTAAGGTCCAGAACCGCATCCCACCTTTTCCATGTTGGTGTATTCGGGAAGATGAAAGTGGGGACCGTTCCCCTATTATTAATATCAAGGCTGTTATTATTAATAAAATCTATGCTCAGATATTTTTCAAATTTCACTTTTTGAAAGTCTTGTTTTTAAACAGGATCTCAAATATTAGTTTTTTGAATTTTTAGAGTCATTTTATTTTCCGTGCGTATAATTATATATCTAATATAAATCTTTTTAAACGGATCTTTATACTTTATTTAATTTTGCAAAGGTTAACTATTCAAACAAATCTTAAAGTATAAGGAAATCGATTTTCTGTTTTTTAACTTGAAAGCTTCCGCTAAATTATATGCTCTAAAATTAAAACAATAAAGCATAATTAAATTAATGAACTTAAGTATATAAGTTTATTTTTGTTAGTAAATTTTGTTGTAATATATAATTGGTTTTAATTTTAAATAAGTTTTGTAAAACAAACTCATTGGTATCCCAAAATATTATCGGGGAAACTGTCGCTGTTAAAACTTAAAACCAATAACCAATAATGTGTGAAAACAGAAGCAGCATCAGAGTAAATAAAATTTTAAAAAAACTAGTATAAAAGATAATACGATTTGCGGTAGGAATGAAACAGCCATAGCGTAAAAGCAGCCGCCATTATGGTAAGAATTTCCAGTTATTCTCGCTTTGTCTGAATTGAAAAGATAACAATAACAAAAATGGTGAGATGAGAGAGACAGAAAGAGAGAACAAGCGGAAAAAGCCGGCCAACTTGTAACAAAAAATGCAATATATTTTGGGATTACTAATCCCAAACCCTTAAAAAGAAATAAAAAAATGTACATTTCGTTCTCTCTGTCTCTAATATTTATTTTATGGGCTCTCAAAAGCCGCAATTTTATATTTCCTTTTTCTAGCGTTTTTTTGTTGAACAGGAATAAAAACTTTGATTATTATTTGAAAGTTTTTTCTATTTTAATTGATTAAGTTTTTTTTTTGTATTTGGAGTTCTAAAAAGATTTTTTTCTTTTCAAAACTCTAGATATATAATTCCCAACCCTCCGTCCGTCCGAGTTTTTTTAAAGCAAAAAGTCTGATTAATAAATGGATTTATAAATTATACTTTTCGGACAGAGTCACTGTTTTCAAATGGTCTTCAACTCATGCATAGTGTGACCAACTTTAAAATTAGCGAAGGAAAAAAGTCAATAGTTAGAAAGGAAAAATCGGGAAAAATTTCTAAAAAAAGGAAAAAAAAATGGGAAAAATAAACAAACCAAAATTTTAGTCGAACTTTTTGAAAAACAATCAGTCTTTATTAGCATTTTTTGTTTTAAACACATACTTCTCCACAGACTTTGCTTGCTTCAAAAGCGCTTCGTTTTCTAAAACGAGATCAAAAAACTCATCATAGGTATAAAATTTGGGAAACAAAATTAACTGCAAAAAGGAAAAAAAAGGAAAGAAGGGAAAAGAAATCGTCAAAAAGGAATTTTTTTCCCGGATTTTCCCGCAGTTGGTCACACTACGTCATGCAAAGTATCAATAGTGCAGGTTTATGCACTTACTATAGCTGCATCAGATGCCATAATGGAACACCTTTACAATGATGTGGATCAAGCCATACAGTACTGCGAAAGTGAAGTAGTTATTACACTTGGAGATTTTAATTGTCTATGTTATCAACCAGCCACATAAATTAAAATACTAAGATCATTCATGAAATATAGCAATATATTCTATCAATGTAAACCTCCCGCTACCTTCCTCTTGAACCTTCAACCACCAAACACCTGAACTTCTCACTGGCTATTCTCTGGGGTCTATAGGGTAAATCTCCCACTCACGTATAGCTATAGTATAGTATAGCTCACTCGCTCCACTAGCGTTACAGAACGCCACCGAATTAAATAACTATTGCTACTACTTTTTGCACCTCTTGCATTGGACTTCCTTAGAAGGGATATTGTTAGACAGTATCAATAAGATTTGCGATTCGTTACCAAAAAGGTATCGCCATTCTGTTTCTAAGTAAGTTGTGACTGAAATATTAATTAAACATGTGACTAAATCTAGAAATCTCCTAAATGTTGATGGTTATTCAACCCGAAAACCCTGTTCATAAATACTTGATCACTGAAAGGATCTTGAATCTGCCTCTTGAACCCTGAACTTTAGAACATAACATCCTCCCATCACACACTTCATCAATCATAAACAAGAATCGTATCGTAACAGTGAGTTGTAAATGTTTTTTTGTCAAATATGAAATTTGTGATATTTATTACAAAATCAAAATTAGACAAAATTAAATCAGCAACAGAAATCAGTCTATTTAAAAGTTTCAATTAATTTTCGTTGAATTTTTTAATATTTTGTAGTTTTAAGTTAGTTTATAAACTCAGAATCTAATATTTTTTTCTTTTTTAATAAAAAAGTAATTAATTATTTAAAAAATGGTAAATAAATTTGTAAAAGGGATCTAGAACTATCTGAATTCGGTCGAGTACTATATCTGCAGTAAAAATAAAATATAAAATATAGATAAACGCCGGGGTCGGTCAAGCACAGTGCACTTTGTTAGGCGGCGTCGCTAGTCATTTTTTTTAAATAAATAATAAAAACTCAATAAAACAAAAACAAGAGTATAAATTTAAAAAAAAAAATTATTTATTGCAGAATGGTTTGGACTGTTTGAAGAAGATTCGGATCACCTTACAATTAAATTAGCCTTTTTCTATTTACGCTTTTCTAGTTTGATTTTCATTTGATATACCTTTTTTTATATCTAACTTTTGATAATAATGAAATTTGTTTATTTAGCTTTTTGAAATATATTTAATTAGAACATAATGAGTTGCTAAAAGTTTTAAGTTTGGGAAGGGAGTAGTTGCTGGAAGAGTTGCCAGATTATATGGGCGTTTGCTGTCTCAATTTAACTGATTAGTAGGGTAAGGGTTAAATGATACAAATATCAATCCTTCTGTAAGTAGTTTTGCAGGATCTAAGTAAATTGTTTTCTAGTGATGCAAAATGTTCATTTGGACTCTCCATATTTTTCCACTGTTACTTCTCGCTAAAGTTTTTGTAATCAATAAAGTTTATTTTAAACTAAAAAATTTACAATATCTATAAGATATTATTCTTAGGAAAATAAGGCAACGCTAGCTCAATGGCTACCCAGAATCATATTAGTTGGCCGACCTATAAAAAAATCATCTTTTTTTACGATATTTTCTCTTGTAACGCGCGAACTGTAATACGCTCGATGAAAAAATCTGTCTATATATTTTCAACTATTCTGAAGAATACTGCGTACTCCATTTTCAAATCAAATAAAAAAAGCACATTTTTTACGTTGAGCGTCTTTATATCGTTTAAAAGATTTGTTAGGGATTTCGTGTTTTCACAGAATTGTTCACTCACCAATTAATAATGTTTCTTCTTTGGAATACGAATTTCGCGGATAGGTTTTCAATGGTACGTGAGTTCAATGGTCATCCGATGCTATTGGTTAACAGCTCATTTTATTCCAGGATCAATTTGTGGTTAGAGAGTAAAAACTGATCCTCGAAAAGGGAAGGCCGGCGATAACTAGAGTTGATCTAGTAAAAGTACATTTTTTATGATTTTTTATTTTAAAAAATAAGTTGTGTTAAGTAAATGTTTTCAGATTTTTATGGTTGATATCACATTCCAAAGCTATGGATTAGTTCTAAAACTCCTGTTATTAGAATATTAAAAAAAGAGCGTTGCTATTACAGTTCGCGCGTTAAAAGAGAAATTATCGTAAAAAAAGAGGATTTTTTATATGATTCTGGGTAGTATATTCAGGAACTTAGCATTAAAGTTATCATTACCATTGCTGACCATCTCTGAACGGTGAGACAGAAAATTATTTTTCCACCGAAGAGTAAAAGGGAAAACTTGTAGTAATTCTCACGAGCAAGCTGCATTTAATAGTGGGTTTTCGACAACCGACCACCAGCAAAGTATAAACCAACTAATCGAAAAATGGAATGAATATCAATTACCGGTTTATCTAGGTCNAACGGTGAGACAGAACATTATTTTTCCACCGAAGAGTAAAAGGGAAAACTTGTAGTAATTCTCACGAGCAAGCTGCATTTAATAGTGGGTTTTCGACAACCGACCACCAGCAAAGTATAAACCAACTAATCGAAAAATGGAATGAATATCAATTACCGGTTTATCTAGGTCTTGTTGATTTTAAAAAGGTTTTTGATTCTGTAGAACATCATACAATGTAGACGTCGCTTGAACTTTATGGAATATCAAAATAATACATTCTTCTACTGAAAATACTGTATGAGAAATTCACAGCTTCTATCACAACAGAAAGGAAAGGTATAGATCATTCAGAATCAGGGATGAGTTTCTCGTCCATATAAGGTCGCGTTTGACTTTTATCGATGTATAAGTGCGAAAACTCGTTGGGTGATACGGAAATGATATCATTATGATGTGGTAGGGATCGACAGGAGACAAAAACTGAGACCATATGATATCATCAGGAGCTTATCCTTAAAAAATGTTACATGGGTAGAATAGATAACATAAGTTTTAAAATGTAACAATTATTTTTAAGCTTTATTTGGCAATGACGTCTTTCTTTTCAAAGTACTTATATTAAGTCATAGAACAAGATAATCTTGCGCTTTATGTGATTTATTTTAAACTCTTTTATAGATTCAGAAAGAACCATATTTTACTCGTCCACAAGAATTTAATTTAATTTCGTTTAAAACTTCTGAAAAACAAGAACATTTTTAAAAGGAATTTCAGTATTTTTATTTTTAGTGTTTAATTTTTGCACGTATTTCTTTTAATCTTAAAAGTTTTATAAATAAAAAATAAAGTCATTAAGTATATAAATAGGAACATTCACTTTATTTGGCGGATGAGTGCAACTAAATATATTGACAAATTTATTCAATTAGCATAATCCCTATTTTAATTGAGAAAACAAAATAAGTATGAGTTATTCTATTTAAAATCGTTTACTTTTATGAACAACAAAATAATAATTGAGAATAATAAAATTAAACAATTTTGAAGTAAACAAGCAATGTTTTGCAGAAAAGTTTTCTCGTAATTTGAAAAGAAAGTTACTTTTTAAATTTTCGCCGAAAACAAATTTATGTCAATCTTAACTTTTAATTCTCTAATTGTTGTCTCTTTTCTTAACATACATTGCAAAATTTGAGCTAAAACATGAAGGTAAAACTTAATTCACCTAAGGTTATTCTTAGGATATGAATAATTGCTTTATTGAGTTTTGTTCAAATACTAATCAGTGTAATTGTTTTAATCTGAACATTTAGTAAAACTTTAATCATTGTCCATTCATATGCTAAGATTTCTCGTAATCACATCTAGGTGCAACCCTTTAAACGTAAGCAATCTATAATTTAATTAGTGGTTTTTCGACCTTACATAGGTTTTTCATTCAAATAGCGATATGCTTTTAATTAATGATTTATTCATTAGTTTCTATAATTAATTGCTTATCACATATAATGGGTGTGTATGCTAATTATTTACAATTCAACGTTGATATTTAGGTTTTTGGTTTATGGACAATGTGTACCGATGATGATTCTTCCCCAATTAAATATTAATTATTCATGGTATCAGATGGAAATCATAGTCTTTCAAGATTCTATTGTATGAAAATATCTAAATAATTGTTTTTGGAAATAACATACCGAAATATATTATTGATTTTTAAGAGTGTCTTAAATGGTCATTTAAATTAATTCTAATAGGAAATATAAAAAAATTGTTAAATTACAATTACAACAGAAATTCTATCATTACATTAAAAAACAAATCAACATAATTCTTAAGAAATCATAATGTGTAAAGATTTTATTATTTAATTGGATATCATATATAGTAGAGAATAAATAAAAAAAAAACTATTGTCATAGAAAATAAAGTGTTACAGTAAGATGAGCACATACCTCTATGTGAGTGTGAATAATGTGAAGAATCCACCTGCGTTAAGCAGAATGCTGTCGTTAAAGTGATCCAAATCCAAAAACAATCCATTACACGAAAAAAGAATATGAGAAATTTAACATCCGAAAACAGCAGCTAACTTTGAGTTATGTTGCATATTTCTCTAATTCTATTTTAATGCTTTTGTTTTCAGAACATGAGAAACGTTTTTATCATCTCCTTCAGTTTCTCTTGTTGCTAGCGAGTCGAGTGCACTAGTCTCTCATATTCTAGTTGGCTAATGTGTGTTTCGAAAACTTTTCAGCTTTTTACATTGGATATACGTTAGTTACAACGACAAGTTCAAAATTGAAATGTTTGTACTGTTCTGAAAAGATGAAATTCATGTGGTTATTGAAATGCATAGCATGGTGTTGATTTAAAATTATTTAATAGGTTAACCGAGTGAGTAAGTCCTTGGGTATAAGTGGCTATTTATTTTATTTTTCCCACTCAGCAACAGTTAGTAGTAAACAGAATTTTTTAACAAACTACTAAGTGTTTCGTAGCGATATAATTTCATTTATTATATTCATAAGATGAGAAGGTCCGATAATAATAATAACAAAAATAATATTAGTTTTATTAACACTTTTAAGTTTTGTTTAATTTCTTTTTTTAAAAATGAGCTTTGTAAAAAGATAGGAATTTTGGGTGGAGTAAAGTAGTAATGTTGTATCTAAATGCTGAAGATAAAAAATCGACATATATATTTTCCTACGTTCATATTTAAATTTTAAAATTATCAAAAAAATGAAATTAACTAAAACCCCATTGAACATTGTCCGGTTTTGTTAGGTTTAGCTTTGGTTTTCAGCCAATAAACATTAATGAGTTTGAATTAGCTAATAGGAATAGTTATATCATTATTGTTTTATTTATTTCTGTCAAATAAATATTAATATTAGACTTTGTTTGTT
>JXPG01020967.1:0-10990 GCA_001015175.1 Megaselia abdita
ATTTTTTTAAAGCCATTTTACTGTTTTTCGCTGTCTACCCCGTTTTAAATATTTCTCAAAAAAATATAACATAAAGATAATTTCTGAAAAGAATTGAATTATTTCCAAGAAAAAAAAAGATTGTAATTAATACAGTCTGTGTCTGGGATAAAAGCCAACACAATTGTACCTTATTGCTTTTCATTGTTATCAAATCACTGGGTAACAAGAATAGAATAGAGATTCTTTAAACTTCCTCCCACAAAATGAGCACAGAAGAGAACCAAACAACCACTTTAATGTTAACTTTCCATCTAACTGTGAACATTATTCCTTGCAAAGGGTGGAAGAAGATGTCAAAATATGCGGCCACAAGCAATTCAGCTAAACTACTAGTTAGAGGCAGGGGCTGAGGATCGAGTTCATTCTTGATAACATGATTTTTTCATTGCGCGTTTCATTCTGGAAAATTGGGCTAGAAATTTGTTTGTTGTGAAAACAAGTGGCAGCGAATGTTATTGAGTTTTCATTCTTTTCCAACTGTTTTAATTCAAAACAAAAGGGGTTGGAATGGAATAATTAATTGTGAGAACTGACTCACTCACTGTCAGTCTATGAGTATTGCGGTGAGAAGTTTAAGAAGAAGCAATACTTGTCGAATAAATCTAATTTAATTAAAATTAACGAATATTTTAGTAAAGTTCTTCTGAAATTAAGTAGCGCGAAAAACAAGAAATCTCATAGATGGTTTTAATTTACAGTGAAAATGAAAAACTATAAAATAACCGTAAACAGAGTTATTGCCTTTTTCTTGGGGTTTAAATTGAACTTTTTATTAGACATTTTCTCTCTTTATTTATATAGTTTGATTAGGTCAAGAAGTTGGAAATTAATTCATTAAAATCAGATCTTAATCTTATTTTCTTAAAATAAATTGATTCTTAATTTTATTTCGTATTGTTTTATATTGTTCGGATTATAGGGAGAATCATTTTAAAATGAAAAGAACAAACATATAAAAAATCACACAATATCAAACAAAAAATAAATCTATATATATGCAAGAATAATAAATAAGTTCTGTATATAGAAGTAGGAACTACTTTTGTTATTAAATTATGTTTTCATGATATTAAAATATTTTAGTTGGAAAATATCTTTCATTTTATTCAGAAGCTATTTCGTATTTTCCACTTGACCCGAAATGCCAGATACCGACGAATTCACATCGCCGATTGGAGAAGTTTCAATCGTTCTAGTGAAAGTTCCTCCTTTTTCGGGAATTAATTCAAAACTCTGGCTTAGTCATCTCGAAAGTCATTACAACGCTGGAATTACTTAGAATTCTACAAAATATAATACGCTCATGGATCAATTGAAAGACATTTTTTGAAACGTCTAAAAAGGCACTGTTAACTTAGCTTGCAAAAAGGGCAGACAAAATCAATTGTCAGCTTGAGAGTTGAAACATCAACGCAGTTTCCAATCAGGAGCCGCTTTCAAATACTTCTCTACAGAGGAAGAAGTCGCTCTAAATCAACTCGAAGGAGTTCCAACAGATCTTGTAATAATTCAGGATTATTTTTATGTTGGTATCATTATAATTTTGAATCTAAAGTCAAGTTGTATCGATCACCTTTAGGATGGTATAAAGATTTGTCGCCTTTTATTCAGGATAAATCATCAGATGTCAAAAATTATTGATCGAATTCAATCGCTTAACCTTAACAGAGGAAGAAGTCGCACTAAATCAACACGGAGAAGTTCAAACAGATCTCGTAATAATTCAGAATCATTTGTATGCTGGTAATAATACGAAAAAATCGTCAAAAGGGAACACCGTTTGGAATATGTAATGCTGAGATTCCAAATATTCATGAACGAAGTATTTCGAGGATTAGATTTATATACACCTACTTATTCTTAAGAACACAAGAATCATCGTCGATTAGTTTTTTAGAGACTTTGAGAATACGGATTAACAATCAATTGCCAACAAAATCATGGAAGCGCAGCGTCGTTACAGCGCATACGGTTGAGAGGCATACGGTCCAACCCGATTATGATAAATTATCAAAAGATGACCAAACAGACAAATAGTTAACACATTTGCTTACGACAAGTCAACACAGCCCAAAACTAAAAAAAGTTGCCGCTTAGTAGCGCTGAAGTTATTTGTGAGATCTCTACTGACCGAATTCGTCCTTTCATCACCACAAAATTCAGGAAAAAACAAGTTTTTGAAACCATCCATGGGTTATGTCATCCTGGGGTCAGAAGATCTATTCGATTAATTCAGGAACATTTCGTTTGGCCTCATGAAATATTATATGTGATAATGCTTTCAAATTTATGAAGATAAACAAAATTTAAATGCCACGTAATCTAATCTTTTGTATATATTAATATTGTCTTTCCATTTTCAATATTAATTCTCCAAAGTATTCAACTGGAAGTCTCAAACAAAATAATTTTTGAACCATGTATAGGAAAATATGTTTGAGATTTAAGTAGCTGTAACTTGGCGGTTATAATAGTTATAATAGATTTCGATTGAAATTTCATTTAGTTTGGTTAGGTTAGACAGTAGAAGAGCAGTCAAACGTAGACGTTTCGAGAATCTCGACATGAAACAGGTGGAAGCTTTGAGAGGAAGGACTGACATCAGAAAGTTCTACCAACTTATAAGAACTTCTTGGCGATGTTTAAACAGAAACATCAGCGAGTCAAATCTCTGAGGAGGATCCCGAGGAACTACCACCACCCTCAATCGCAGAAATAAAAGCGGTCATATCGAAGTTAAAAAACAACAAAAGTTCAGGATCTGATGGGATACCACCTGAGCTCCTAAAACATGCAGGTGAGCATATTGTTGAGCTCTTAAACCATCTTTTCCAACAGATATGGTCGACTATGACGATGCCAAGCGAGTGGAGCCTGAGTATCATAACACCCACATACAAGAAAGGCGACAAGAAGGACGGCAAGAACTATCGTGGAATCAGTGTACTTAACTCGGAATATAAGATTCTCAACACCGTCATCAGAGATTACCAATTCTGTTTCCGTCACGGTAAACCAAAGTGATAAGATCTTCACGGTACTACAAATATTAGAAAAGACCAGAGAATTTCAAATCGATACAAACCCCTCACAGTTGGAACTTGCTTGAGGTTCTCCAGCGTGTTCCGCGATTGTCATTTGGCATAGTTTGATGAGCTTGCTTGGGATGCCAAATGGTTCATTGAGCGGAATAACTAATATGTGATTGGAGTGTCGTACGCTTTTTGGAAGTCGGTGGGTATCGACTTGGAATTCATGCGTCTTTTCCAAAACCCGTCTGAGTGTGAAAAGTTGATCGGTGGTCGACTTTCCAGGCATGAAACCGCATTCATAGGACTGACGATGCATATGACGTGTGGTTTCAGGCGTTCAGCAAAAGCTAGGATCTTTCAGCCAACATTGAACAGGCTAATGCCTCTATAGTTCTTGCAGTCACTCTTGTCACCTTTCCTAAAAACTGAGCAGATGATGCTAATGTTCCACTCTTCTGGCATCTCACCCTGTCCAAGATCTTCAGAAGAAGATGAAAGAAGGCCCTGCTGTTTTAAACAGTTCAACTGATGTTCCTTAAATTTCTTCTCTCTTGTTGTTATTTAGCCTCTGGATAGCTGAATCTACCATCATCGTTGTGTTGGAAATCATATGATCAGCAGCTCTGAGAAAAACTCTTCCCATTGCTCATCGAACTGCTGTTTCTCGAAGCGCCTTTTCTTCAGTCTTTCTAATTTTACAACCTCTATTATTTTGGATCTAAACGCCTCTTTGGTTGATCGGGTATTTATCTGTAGGTTTTTCTGATGTAAACTTCCATTTCCAAGACAGCTATGTCATATTCGGCATCTCGCCATCATTTCTTTCTTAAAGGTTCCCTCATACCAATTGTTTCGATGACAGTTATTTTTATAGTTTCTTGACATAGCTTCCAGTTCCCATTTAATGTCTACTTCCTCAGGCAAGTACAATAATCTCTAGTTTGATATCGCGTTTTAAATGAACCTACAACTCTTGGAATATTCGCGGAGATAACAATTTTTATTAATTTTGTTATCAGCACTGCACATACTCCCTGTCACTTATATGCTTCCCCTCATTTTAACAACCATCCACTAAATAAAATCACTTTCCACTAATTTAGATGATGGAAGTAATAGCCCAGTCAACTGTCAATCCGAATGAGTAAATATTTTTAAAGCCTTTAATTACCCATAAAAGTGATTAGCTCTTGAAAAATAGCCAGAGTTCACCCTAAAATACAAATACAGTGATATAGTGTAGATAGATTTACACAATAGGCTCTGTGTTAAAGAGTCCAGAGTAAAACAATTTACTTCAATTTGAATAATAACTTTTTCACAACAATAATGTTAAAATTTTGAATAGAAAATGCATAAAACCATGTTCCACATAACATACGTTCGAATACAGAATGAAGAAGGGTTAGACAGACAGAGTCAGTAGGAAAAGTAGTTTAATATGTTTAGTAATACAGTCGTAGAGTGTCTGGTCCTACAGTTCATCATCATCCTCCCAAACGACATCATCAAAATTTATACATGGCCGTATGTGTGTGGTCAACAAGAATTTTCGGTACAATGATGAAATTTTCCATTGCAGAACTAAATAATACTCAATTTAAACAGATGATGATGATTTCCTATCTTAGACATTATTTCCATGTTTTGAATAGTTCAAGCAAAAAGTCGAATTCATCAACTTTGAATGTTAATATTCTCTGTGCTCTGTGTATGGGACTGTAGAAAAAGTTCATGTGTTGGACTGACTGAACTGAACCGAACTGAGCTGAAACGAACAGAATAGGACAGAACAGTCATCACAAATGTTATATTTTTTGAATACAAATTATTTTCTATTTTCCGTATTTTCAAGTGGAAAGTGCAATTTACTCACCCTTTATTCGAATTTATTTTGGAATTATTCTATTTTCATAGAAAGGGAACGCGCACCCACTCTCCATGAAATACTTAAACACGATAACTGCATTAAATTTTCCTCATTCGCAATTCATACAGAGAAACACAATATATCCCTGACATAACCATTTTTCAATTGATATATGTGATGTGTGACCAGATTTCTCCTCTCCTTATGACTTTCAAACTATTTAAAGGTTAAGCCAGTCAGTTCTCTTTCTTTTCTAATACACTTCAAGTGTGCCCTTTGCAATTTATGTTATTTTATGATTGCTGGAAAGGATACGAATACGAGTTGGAAATGTGATTTCCCATTTCCAACTTCTTTGTTCTTTGTAGACAGATTTATTGAAATCCGAGTGTCTTATGTTTGTATGGAATCAGCATGGTACAAAGTCATTGGATTTTGATTTTCTTTTGATTTTAAATTTGTGTTGTGTTGTGCAATGTAGATATACTATATATTTTTTTAATTAATTTTTCTTTATTTTTTCAAAGCATTCTTTCAGTTTGATTTTATTTTCATAACTATTTCTTAGAATCTTTTTGGAATGTTTTACAAAATTTCTGGTTCTTGCAATTTTGGTGTGTGAACATTTTTATATCAATTATTTTTTGTATTTTTACAAATTTGTAAAGGAGTAAAATGATTTTTCAACAGAACTTTTCTTCTAAAAAGGATAAATTTTTTTTTAATAAATATTTTTTTGAGTGAAAAAATCATTTTTAATCAACGTATTTTATCAACAGAAATTTTCTTCTAAAAAGTGTTTTTTTTAATGAAATTAAGAAAATTCTTTCAAATTTTTATGTTTTGTACTTTTTATCTAAATTTACAAAGGGGTACCAATTACTAATTTTTTGAGTGAAAAAATCTATAAGAACTTTTCTTATAAACAGTTTTTTTTTCTATAAAAGTAAGCATTTTTTTTTTAAATTTAACTTTTTACTTTTTGTATTTCTTTGTAAATTTGCAAAGGGGTACAACTTACTAATTTTTTGAGTGAAAAAAACCAAATTTACTCAAAATGCTTTTTTCACAGAACTTTTCTTTCAAAAAGTCTTTTTAAGAACTTTTAGTGAATTTGACTTGTATATACAGGGTGTCCCAGACCACCCTACATCCATATTTCCAGATCAATTTCGAAAAAAAGATTGGATTTAAAATATTTTTGGACGCAGAATCAGAATCCGCGGTCAAAACATACCCTTCTCATTTAATTTCTTCAAGGAACTTGGCCACCCCACCCTGTTATACCAAGATTTTCCATGGTAACCCTATTCGAAAATATCACCAATCGATGCATCATGGTCGATTTACTATATGTAGTCTTTTTTCGAAGCGCTAACTACCTTATTTCGCCCAGAAATATGGGTGGACGGGTGGTCTGGGACACCCTGTATATATATAAAAAAATAAGTAGAAACTAATTATTGGGTGGTTAAAAGATAACTGATTTTATTAAACAAACTTAGCCTACTTATATACTACAAAATATGCTAAAGTTGCTGGATCGATTTCTCCAAAGTATTACTACAGCTATGATTATTATAATACCAATAATGAAATTAATTGTGTCCTTGGAGTAATGACTTATGTGGTGGAAATTGAATGATGGTGGTATATATGGTGTCAATTCCGGTCCATTTGGAAGATCATGTAAAACTGAGTTAATCGATAAATTGTATTGATCCAAAATTATGTATAGCTTTTGACAAGTTTAGCTCTGTTGAAAGATATTCTATTTCATCGGTATGGTCTTTGTAGGCAGTCAATGTTGCCGTCTTTGAAAAAAAATCGTTCTGACATCGATAATACACTTGGAGAAGCGATAGAAACATTTGATGTGGTATTGCTCTGAGTGTGTAGTTGGATGAATGTCTCTTGAGCGGGGATACACACGAACATTACATAATCTGGATAGATTGCGGTCGCATTTGATGATGTTTATTTCACATCCTTCTCGTTGATTTGTGTTGTATATGGGATGATCTTGTTGGCAAATTAGTTTGTCGGATGTGTGCTTGCAATAAATGATGTCTACTGGTGAAATCATGAAGTATTTTTCTCTGGCATCATTTATAAGAATCAAATCGTAATTAGGAAATATATTGAATGCTTTGTTACCCAGAAATATAGGCATCGGATGAATTTTGATGAGATTGAAAATATCAGTTATTATCAATGGAATTGNAAATTGATAAAAGGAAAATAACTGCATTTTGGGTGACTCTTGCTTGGATTTCCATTGTTTTTTATAATTCTGATGACAACATACTAGACAATGTGAGATCCACAGCAAGGTTATCTCTTATTTTCGATACCAAGTTTTGAAGTTGCTCATATGTTTTTATCATAGCATTAGCTGATGTATCCTGATAACTGGTAAGATTTTTCAGGGCTTTTGCAACATAGTCTTGCTGGTTGTTGAGTTTAGTTAGTACAGTTGCCATTGAAGTTCGCTGGCTGTGTCTTCATCCATAACTCTGGTGATTCCATGTAACAATTGATCAATTATTGAGAGTGGAGCACTACGCTTATGAATTCTGTCACCATTAAGGTTTGTGATAATTTTGTTATTAGATTCTACTTTTTGTAGTCGATTTGGCAGTAGTGTGAGAGAATTTGAACACTGTTTGCCCTTGCAAAGTTCTTGAGTGGAGTTTGTTGTGTCCTTTATGATATCGAAGTTAAACCAATATCTTGTTAAATTAAATTAGGAGAGAATATTCCGTTTGCTTCGTGATAGTGCTACTTACTCGAGGTTGAATATTATTAATGGAAGGAATAATAGTATGATCAGAACTATCGAAAGAAGAGACCTGGTTTTAGGAATCCCAGATGGTCTTGTATGTTTTCTGATGCTGTAGATTTTGTTTTTTTAATTTCATCTGTTGATAAGCGTTTGGTTTTTGTTGTTAGCTCACCAGTATCTTTAGTTTTGAATTGTTGTTTTCCCTGGTTTATGAGTTCAATGTTGTCATTAAAATCGGGTAGTGGAACAATGTTAGGTATCGATCTTTCATAGATACCATTTTTTGTTTCTAATGTAATTCTTCGAACAAGGTTATCAGAGTCTTGTTTGGCCTTAATAATTCTTCTGCAAGTGGCCACTGAAGAGGAGGCATGTTGAGATCTTTGATGAGGAATAAGGACCCGGTATTGATGTTCGGGTAGGTATCTTAGGTAGGTATTTTACATAACGTTGCCATGTATTTTGGAATAAATGCTGTATTTGTATTTGTTTGAATAGGTCTCTTGGTAATACGTTGTCCTCGAGAATATTTACTTCAGGAACGGCGTTTAATGGCCTAAGAATCAAAGAGTGTCCAGGTGTCAATGGTTCTAAGTCGTTGGGATCAGATGACATTGCTGTTATAACGGCCTTGAGTTTAAAACTGATTCTATCTGACATAAAAAAGTGTAAAGTTCTGGGAAAGTAAGATTTGTATTACCAACAATCTTTTCCAGCAAGCCTTTGGTAGATTTCACTACTGCCTCCCAAAGACCACCTTGGTGTGGTTATTTGGGAGAGTTGAACTTCCATTCGATGTAATTCTGATTACATGCACCATTCGATATATGGACCACTGTCAAAAAGTTCGCGTATCTCATTGCTACGTTGCTTCCACCTTCGACATTTGTGCCGTTGTCCGAGAATAAATGTTTACACTTTTACACACAAGACTTTTGCGAGCCACAAATCATTTGAGTATGTTTAGAAAGGCTGTCTATTGTCCTTTGCTGATGGTGGTAGAAGAAAAAGAGGAAAACCTCGCCTGCGCTGGCTTGACGCGGTGGAAAACGATTTGACGACGCTGCGGTGTAAAACATCATGGAGAAGAAAGGCAGCGGACAGACAAGAATGGAGTAACCTTTTGAAGCAAGCGAAAACCAACCATAGGTTGTAAGCTACAAAAGGTAAAGGTAAAGAAAGGCTTCAGATACTCATCTCCTGGTAGAAGATATTGATATTTGCAGTCTTCTGGAAGATCAGAATCAACTCGTAAGACCCTCAGCTCACTATCAAAATATGGTGCTAAGCTGATAATACTACTTTTGCGGTCCACTGTCTTTCCATTTTGTAGTTGGTTGTATTCAATTTAAAACCTTCTCCGTTGTACATCTCGAATAAGCTCTTGATGTTATTAGAAAACTAGCTCCTTCAAACCATAACTTAGAATTTGAAAGATCTTTCGCGTTCATTCCTCGCGATATAATGTCTGATGGATTTAAAGATCCTTCGATCCAGTTCCAAAACTGAATATCAGTCATTCGTTGAATTTTTACAATCCTGTTTTACAAAATGTTTCCAGACTGTAGGATGGCTTTTGGATCCACGTCATAACGATCTAATAATCAGTGTAGTAGAACAGAGATTTTTTTGATATTCTATACTTCTCGTTGACTCGATGAACTAGTTCTACCATAAGAAGGTGAAGGGCTGCACACAATTCTAGTCTTGGTATGGGCTCACTACTAGTTACTAGTTGCTAGTCTAGACTTAAAGCAAACAAGCCTATATTGAATTTCACCCCATTGTTAATGCACCTGATGTAAATGCATAAGCCTTGCCACTGGCATCCGAAAAACAATGTAATTCTACAGTTGATATATTTGACATAAAAACCCAACGTGGAATGTTAACTTTTTTGATGTCTTCTAGTTGAGTTAGAAATTCTATCCATTCCTTAGTGTTTTCAACTTTGTCATCCCAGGCTAATTTATTTTTCCCGAGTTCTTGGATTAACATTTTTCCAAGAAGAACGACGGGTCCAACAAGCACGAGGGGATCAAAAAGTCTTGCTACTTGTGATAAAACATTTCTTTTGGCGACTGTGGCTGCTACATTGTGCTGGTTACTACACTCAAAAAGAAAAACATACATTTTTGAAGACACTAAGTTTAGAAAATTCATGAAATCAGTTATTTCAGTACAAAAGTTCAGAAAATTTCTGCATCTGAATTATTGTTACAAAAACTGAATTGAAATTCAGAACGCCCAATCAAAAGTTCTTGTCTTCTCTTTTCCAACAAAAAAAAACTACTCATTGGGCAAATGAATAGTGAGCTGGCATCAAGTCGTTGGATCGGTCTTATATGCTCGTAATTTTTCGTTGTTTGTTGTTTTATTTTTCTGAATGAAAGTTCAGTATTTTTCTGCACTATTTGTTCAGATAAAATGTGTGTTTTTTGTAGATTTACTGAACTTTATATCAACTCCATTTTTGTGTTAGTTTCAAAGTGATTTTCTGACACGAAGTTCAGACATTTCTGAACTTTTTGTTTTGGGTGTAGTAAATTTGAATGTATCTGTAGTAGAGTTCCACATAATTCCAAGCGTTTTGATTATAGAGCTATCATCAATGCAGATAATTTTTTCCTTGTTACATTCAGGTATGTCCTCAAAAAGAACAAAACTTGCCTAATTCAAATCCACCACAACGAAGTAGTTGAACAAGTTGATCCATTGTTTGTTGTAATCCTTCTAATGTACTGGATCCCGTCAAAATGTCGTCAACATATGCTTGTTCAGCTAAAGCCTTAGCTTAGCTAGGTAAATTATCTCCTTGACGATACATCTTTTTTATATCGGTCGTCAACACAAATTTATGAGCCCGAAACCCAAGAGTATATAAACAATTCTGGTTGTGTTGATTTTCCGACCATTTGAAGAGAGTTCAATGAAATTCCAGAGGTATACTTTTAGCGGACGCATCAAACACCACACGTAACTTTGTCCTGCTGCTGGTTGGTTTTACGACGCCATGGTGCGGTATGAAGTAATACTTTTCTGGAATTGTTGTTATTTTGCTCATGTGTCGGAGTGTTTAGTATTCTCTCATAAATTCTATGTACTGAGCACGAAAATCGGGGTTCGTTGCAAGCTTGTTTTCCAAATAAAAACATCTTTTTAAGGCAAATTCGCGAGAGTCGCCAAGTTGACTCTTTGGAATTTTGAAAGGCATTCGAACTATAACCACCAAGAAACCACCTGTATACGACCAGACATTAG